>WAAD01021489.1:1015-44222 GCA_013389945.1 Fregata magnificens | reverse complement strand
GAGGCCCGCCGCTGCCCGGGGGCCCCTTAGCGCCGGCCTCCGCGGGGCAGGCCCTGGGCGGGCAGGGTGCCCTCGGGCTCCGGGCCCGAGGGAGCCAGCCGGGGCGAGCTCCCTGGCTGTGCTGAGGGGGCTCCGAGGCTCTGGCTGCGGGAAGGCTGTTCGCGTGGGCAGCTGGGGGTGAGGGCGAAGGCTGCCCGACGTTTCAGCCGAGGTCTTGTCCCTTGCGGGGGCTGCTGGCCGCTCTCTGTCCCGCAGAGTGAGCCCGGGGCTCAAAGGGCCGGTTGCTCAGAGTGACGCTTCCAAGCCTGAGCCGACATGACTGCACTGTGTTGGCTTGTCACGTTCACTTGCCGCTTGGGGTGAGCCTGCTCCTTAACCCGAACCTTGCTCTGTACCGCCATGTAGATGTGTGAAGAAACTGCCCAGGGATGACGATGGGTGAGATTAAATGCTTGGTTGTGCCTAATTCACTGGTAAAATGTAATTCGTGGGAAAAAGGAAATATTGGAAGTAAAAGCATAAGTGAAATATGTAGCATATGAGCCAAACTGTAATATGTTTTTGGTTTCTTTATGTGATAAAACACCTGGGCGATTATCAAGCCTTTGAAATGCTCTGAAATGAATTTTTCTGCCTACTGTTGCAATAACCTAGACTGAAGCTTGTCTACAAGGTGTAGACTAGAAGCTTGTTTACTAGGTGTAGCGATCTTTCTAATCTAAATACCGTGGTTTAGAAGCTCTTTTTTTTTTTAAAGCTGTAGATTGTAGTGTTGATTAACATTAACGATTTTATGGGATGTTTTAGCTAGCAGTGCTTTCACCTGAAATATATCACTTCAGGGCTGTAAAAGTCAATTGGAGTGGTGTTAGAAAGAGGCCTGTGAAAGGTGGTGGCACATACAAAATACAAATAGAATCCCTTTAAACAATGTTTTGTAAGTTAATGTTGGATCCAAGTAGGTTTATTGCTAAACTTTAAGGAAAATGTAATTGGAACATAGGATTTATTTGTCGGGGGGGGGGGAACACCCATAAATTTCAGGTATTTGTTTTGAATATTGGCCTTTACTAATACTTGCTTTAATTTACAGTTAGATTACAAGGGCCAATCAGTATCAGTGGCCTGTCCTGAACTCTCAAGACATGCAGCTTCTGTGCAGCTACTGGGTACTTTAACTCTTGAAACTGTATTAGAGGATTGTGACACTTCATACCTGTCTTGCAGCAGGGATTATCCAGCAGCATTTAGTAAACGGAAAGTGAAGTTCCGAGGTGGAGGTTTAGTGTTGTTCTGTATACCTACCTTCAGTAGAGAGAAGTGGTCTTCCTTTCACACTAACGGCTACTTGAATGTTTCTGTCTCTGATATCTGAGTGCCAGTCTGCTCTAATTAGGTGAGGCTGCAGTGTTAGAGCGACCACAGAATTGTCTTCAGTGTTGTCATTGTCACAACGTGGATTCCCTCAAATACACACAGACAAGTTTTTAAAACTGCATTTATGAGTAAAAGTGTAGCTTACTGTTCCTTAATTTCTGTGTATATCAGTGGGCTGTTTTATAATTTATAATCAATACTTAAATGTTTTGGGGTTTTTTTTACAAAAAAATAATAGCAAGCAAAAGCCCGTTTCTGAAAAAAGTCTCACTTGCCTAAATTGCTGGTTTTTGAGACAGTCCCGGATATCAGGAAGAGGGGATCATTTGATGTGGAATTTGGTTCTGGATTTCCTAAGATTGCTTTTGCTTGATGTGTTGATATTTCAGCTTGATACTGCTTCTGATGCAGTATATTTAAAGTAGAGTAGTCACTGAGCAAAATTCTTATTCCTGAACCCAGGAAGCACCACGTATAACGTTAAACTTCGTCTGAACACGATATTCTGTGTGAAGTTTTAGTCTTCATTTCTGTGTAAGCAAGACTATGTATTTCTGAAATGCCTTCCTTCCTGAAGGAAGCACTTTGTGCATTTCAGCTTTGTTTCTCCTGGTGATGTGTTTAACAGGTCTTGTGTACTGTGCCACCAACTGTGAGAAGCTGAATGTTAGGGTTTGCCCAGGAAGAGTTTTTTGGTGGTGTTCCAGGACATAACGTAGTTTTCCAAGTCTCTTAATTTCTTGCTTTTGAAGGAAATCATGACGTGTTATGATATTGGCAAAATAATTCTTTCTCATGACCATGGCTCTTAATGTTATTTTTCTTTGCCTAGACCATGACAAAATGTTTAAGATGAGTGAAAAGATCTTACTCCTGTGCGTTGGGGAGGCTGGAGACACTGTACAGTTTGCAGAATACATCCAGAAAAATGTTCAGCTCTACAAAATGAGAAATGGTGAGTGAAGGAAAACAGTTACTCACCGAGGGTTTGGAAGCAGAGTTAGTGATAGGTACAGTTTACACTTGAATGTTGGTGGAAAGTGCTGTTCTCAAAGCTTCTCTAGCTTTAAGGATTTCTGCATTTTTAGGGTCAAGCAAAGGTGGTAGTGAAGGCAGGATGAAGAAACGGAGATTTGACTGTATAATATAAACCAAGAGGGTTATCCAAAGCCCAGCTAACCTATTTGTACTAGAAATGACACAATAATAGGTTGGTTAGTAAAATATTTTTCTTAGTGTGTCCATTGCATGACAACTGTTACCAGTTTTCCTGATACACTGGACTGAAAAATTGAGGCTACATGCCCACAGTATTTTAATTTTTTGAAGCGATGTATTTTAATGGTCTATACAGATATGAGCTACCTGGATTTTGAGGGCCCTTTTTATGCTTGTAGCTTTCAGAAAAAACTGGAATTAGACAAATGACACTTTGTCATTAAAGAATATCTTCTTATTTCAAAATAGGAATGGAAAGTCAGGAAGTGAAACATGAATATGGATTTGTACTGTTATCAAATACACACATTTCTTCTCCAGGTTACGAATTGTCTCCTACTGCAGCTGCAAACTTTACACGACGAAACCTAGCTGACTATCTTCGGAGTCGAGTGAGTAATAGCTGAAAGATTTTGGCAAAGGCTTACAGGGGAAAATTTCCATTTTCAAGTAATGGAGTCTGATGAAAAAGGTGGTGGCTTCTGTCTTTAGTGATGAATTCACTTTGCTGAAAGGATGTTTTATTAAAATATAACTTGATTTGCTTATTTAAAAAACTTATCACATCGCTTATCAATAACTGATACAACTATAATCTTAAATTTTCAGCCTTGGGCCCAATAAACATTTTGTCACAAACACTGCAGACAGTGAAGTGAAATAAGCCTCTTTAACATCGAGATAAGGTTGTCAGTTTTCATGCAAATGCACTGAATCCGTTTAATCTTCTTGGAAAATGATTTAATAAAGCAAAGCTGTTTGATGTACTTAGCAAAACAAGTCCCTTTTGTAAACAGCAACATGAGGCTTTCGGTAAATATCAAATCCAAGTTGGAGCTCTATTTTCAAGTTACTAAACTGCAATTACTGATTTTTCTCATGGTAATATTTTCAAAGTACTAAAAGATGTCATGAAGGGGCAAACGGACTTCTAAAGATCCAAGGTTAGGAAGCATTTCATTAGTGTTCTTCTCAACATGCTATATGAAAGAAAACAAGAAGAAATAGGATGTTGAGAATGAAGTTGAACAACCCTGTCAGGGATAGGGCATGGGATAAATTGTGTTGCTATTCTAACAGTATACTGCACAGGCCTGAAATGATGTTTTACAGTAGCGAATAAAGGCCAGTATTAACATCAGAGCTGTGTTGTTGAGAATTATATGTGTGTGGAGTGAGGCCCAGACCCTTCTTCAAGAACTCATCTACAGGAACAACCTAAGGACATTGTTCTCATTTCTGACATGGATGACAGCTTAAGGTAGCAAGTTTTCAATTTACTAAAGTTAGAGCGAGTCAGTGGAAGAACTCAGAGCAGGGTCCTGCCTCAGCCTCATACGTGAAATACTACTCTTCTGGTTTAAATGACTTCAACCAACTACGCAGATTAAGCATGGTGGGTAGGTGATGGTTGACAGTGATGCTGCTTGCTTTAGCTTTTGTTCAGATGTGATTTGGAAGGTCTATGTGTGTTTTGTGGAATTCTGTGCAGTTTTTGAGGTTGATGCAAAGGAGTAATGCCGCTTGGTGCCTGGCCCAGGTGGCTGTCGGCTGCCTGGTGCTGGTGGCTTGTCTCAGGGGCATCTGACCTGCACAGATGGTGTAGGTGAGGCTGACACTGAATGTCCTGCCCACTTAAGCAGAGGCAGCTATTTCGTACATACGACTTAAAATACCTCTAGCAGGAGTAATTTACAGGCTTTTTGGTAAACATGGCCAGCAGGATGTGGCGTTGATGTGGCACTGTCATCTTCCTCTGTGCCATGTCGCTTGAGGCCTCATCCTCCCTGTGTCTCCCCTCCTTCCTGAGCCCACGTCTGTCTTCCAGCTCACCTGCTCCAGATGGGCAGCACAGTGGGGAGGACACTGGCAAAGGCAGATGTGTTTATTTACCGGAGACGAAATGTTGTGCTGTTGCAGATGGTAATGCCCTGGAGCAAGCGGCGCACTCTGACACTACCGTCACACTAGAGTGATCTCTGTACTGTAGGGAGAACTCTTTTTCTTTAAATGTAGCACTTAATGATTTGTTTGTGGGATTTAAAATTTGATGATACAAACCTTGCCATCAGAATTTTTTTCCTGTGAATTTTGTTACATTTTCATCATAATTTGTGGGATACCAGAAGGATTAACGCTACCTCTCTGTGTCTATTTCAATTGCATATAGGATTCCTGGAGGCTACTAATTTAATTATGTGGATGATAAAAATAAAAAATGAAAAGGTAAAACGTGCCACCACCTCCTGTTAGAAGCAGGAAAATAGTTTAGAAGTAAAAGGTTAGGTGGGGGAAAAGGTAGTTTGTTGCTGTATTGCCATTCACCATGCGAAGCCGTTTCTGTTACGGAAGGCTAGAAAGTATGTGAAGGGCAGTGGCTAACACTGAAACGGTACTTTTTCAGGCATTATACTGTTGTCGTGGCCTAGCCCAAAACAGAGCTTGTTCTGCATTGTTAATCACCGTCTGGGTTCCTCCGTATGTTATCTAGTTTGATTTAATATATGAACCTTGTGGCTCATGTAGGCCAAATTCCTGATATCTCAGGGATGGCTGTCTTGTAAGGCAGTGCCTTGAAGTTGTTCTTTTGGTGGAAAGTATCAAGTGTAATGACACTGGGCTTGTAACTTAAGGCCATTACATTACTGTGCTCTTTTCTTTTACTGAATAGTCAACACGTGGTTTTTCAGGACACTTCTCTTCTTAAAATGTGGGGTTTATGCTCCAGAGTAGGATTGGAAAAGAGTCTTTGTTGTTTTCTGTTTGTATGTTGCAACTGAGGCAAACCTAGAAACTGCTTTGGAGCCAACTGGCTTTCACATAGCTGTGTGGTGCTGTAGTTCCTCTTCCACTGTTACCTACTCCGGTATCCCAATTGATTCACCTGCTGAATCAAGTGCCAGGGTTAGTACATTTAACATATTACTGAGGTTGCGTGGTGGTGGGGAATAGGAAGAATAACCCACTGCCTCTCCAAACCCAATGAAGTTCAGTTTCTTGTTGTGATGCTATGTTTAATTATAGGTGACAGGGTCTGGCCTGAGTCCAAAGGAAGACTGTCAGTTCCTCTCTCCTTGTCCACGCTTGGCAGGATGCTTCCTCACGCCCACCTTTCCCCCCTTGCTGTGACTTTGGCTTCCGCCAGATGTCACACCGCTGCTTGTCACCGCCCAGCCTCCCGCTGCTGATCTTGTTGGTGTAGTGCATTTATCACAACTGTTCTCCTCAGCTGTAGATTCTGAAGAATTTCACACATCTCTTAATTGCTGTAGTTACTTTAAATCAAACAGCACAAAGTGCAAAGCTACTCAGGATGAGAAATATTGCCTCTAATAGGAAGGTTAAGTTTAGGAAAAACCCCAAAATTTAATCTATCCTGGAGTGTTAGTCATCCACTCACTTGGTAGCCCTTTAATCACACCAATCTTCTAAAGAGTTTAGAACTGTTGGCATAGATTGGGTTACAAAAGCCAAGGCTGCCTTGGAATGGACAAAAGGATTGAGATGTACAAGGAATACCTGTCCCAGCATAGAGATGTTGGTCCCACTAAGACAGCACTAAGAGGTGCTGTCTGCAAATTTCATTTGTAATCATGGAAGTAGTAAATAGATATGTATATTTTCTAACGTTTAAATCCTACCTTTCTTGAATAATAGGAAGGCATGGGGGACGCTTTATTTACATTTGAGTTTTAAGAAGCTGTCTCATAGATCATTAGCGGGAGAACTTACAACTGAAAAACAGCTTACAGATTTGTTTAAGTCTGTATAACACCATTTATTTATGGTTGAGTATCTCGCATATGCCAGTGTTGGTAATTCAAAGTCACACAATAATTTGAGTGATCTTGTGTCATGGCTCTTAAATATCAACTTGTGTGATGTTTCAGAATAAATAAATTATGAAATACAGCCTAATTAAACTAATACAGCTGCATGGTAACTTGGTTCTAAATATTCTTTAATGCTTTGAAGATTAAATCACACAATTTAAGGTGATGTTTGATATATAACTGTAGCCTGCTTTATTCTTTCTTACTATCTGGTGAAAGTCAAAATATAGTATCCTGTAATATTTTTTTGAGTGCAAATTCACTGCTTTTTATCAAAATGAACTTTTTCCTGTGATAATGTTTTGGCTTTAGGGTGAAATTGTGTTTACTTGTTCTAATCTATTGTTAGTTGCATCATCATTTTTTTCCTCATTTTGTTGCTTTGTTGATTGAGACTTTCCAGTGTTTTAAGAGATGTCCTGTTAGTATGATTAATAAGAAACATTATATAAATGTGAAAATATTTGAAGTCTATAAAAGCAGTTTAAATACATAAAATTCCAAAATTTTCTTCTGAGCCTACATTTAAAAATAATACAGTGCGTGCATGTTTCATGGTCTTATAAAGTACACATCTTAGAAGATGATGCATAGGGACATCCGCTTTATTCGTTATAGTGGAACACACTAAACCTAAACCACGAAGGAAATGGCTGAGGAATTGCTAAACTTGCAAGTACAGCACAATAAAAAGGCATGCTTACATTAATACAGTTGCATGGTCTTTTTGGATAAGATGTAGATATTTCTCAGTCTCATGTGATAAGCTCTTGCTGAAGTCATAAGCAAGAATCAGAGAAGACAGCAGCTAAAGCAGACTAAATTTCTAGTTTAACTGTTTCCAACCAAAAAAAGCTACTGCTAACATGATGTTGCAGTATCTTAATCAGTTTTGAATAGAAATAAACCAATTCCTTAGATCTTCTTCATTAACTTGGTCAAGTTAGCCTAATATTACGGATTAAACTTGGTATGTGCAATAAAAATGTAACTATCAATTAACAAGACAGCGTAACACTGTATATAACTGTTTGCACTGTATGTAAGCTTTCATATGTGCTAAAATGGTCTACGGTTAGCAGTAGTGTGACTGAGAAAAGAGCATGCTAAATTAACAAAGAAGTTCTTATAAACTGCAAAATGTTCGCATTGTGCTCACATGTTGACAGTAAAAATCCACAAGTCTTGTGTTGAGATGAAAGAATCTGGTATGAAAACATAATTAAAGTTTTCTTAAGTTTGAGTGTGCCATGAAAGCTAAAAAAAAAAAAAACCAACCCCCAAAAAACCAAAATCAAACACTAGTTTTCAGGAGAATCAGAGTTTTATGTTTTCATTTGCTTCTGCGTTCCATATTACCAAAAGACCTAATCATTTTTACATTGAAATCCATAACAGGATTTCCATGCAGACGGTATTGATGTAGTTGCTAGTAGCATTTTATGGCACTGAATTGTGAAACCAACTATGTTGCTATTCTGTAGGTGGTGTGGGGAATTAAGATTCAAAGATTTGGGTGTGGCTGCTTTAATGAAAACAGCATTTCTGTTTGTAGACCCCTTACCACGTCAACCTTCTCCTGGCTGGCTACGATGACCACGACGGTCCTGCCCTTTATTACATGGATTACCTAGCAGCTCTGGCTAAAGCTCCTTTTGCAGCACATGGATATGGTGCATTCCTTACCCTCAGCATCCTTGACCGCTATTACAAGCCAAGTAAGTGGAGTCTATGGAGAAGAAAATTCTCCTGTTACCGATTAATAAGGCAAAGGCTTAAACTGAGAGATTGACATTTGCTGGGTCAGATGGTCCAGTCCAACTGCTGTAATGCTACAGATTTGAATTTGACTTTTTGTTAGAATAAATGTAGCTTTAAAGATTGCCTTCTGTTTTAGCTGAAATGGTAATGTGAAACTAGTCAACTCTTGAAAGTGTTTTCCTGTTTGAAGCATAACAGACTGTAAGTGAAGGAAGTTTCAATTTATTCTAAAACATGACTAGACTTTCCTGGACCATTAGCTGCTAGTAGTCTGTTTTTAATAAATAACATTTTAATAACTTTATCTTCTACTTGCCTGTCTGTTGGCTATGACATGTACATTTTCCCAGAGTATCAATCTTCAGAGGGCAGTCCCAGATCCTATTGCTCCGTATCTTGGATTGGCTTTGTGTGTGATATATTAAAAACATACAAGTGAAAAGATATCCCTAGCAAGATTATATTCAGTACTCTGAAGTGGTGGTGATGAAGATTGGTTGGTTTGGTTTAGTTTTATGCACATGGTAGCTCTTGATCATAATTCTTGTACATGTCTCTACCTGTCTAAAGTTTTAATTTTAGAATCACAATCCAGTTCTTACATGGCCAAGGAGTAAACACTGCCCCATCCCCACTTTACAGATGAGGAAATATACAAAGCTTGGAATATTGTTAATCTGACATCTTTGGCTTTAGCTACAAAACTACTTTACTCCTGTGTGCAAAGCTGAGTTTAATATCATAGCAGAGATGTTTGCTCAGTAATCCTTTCATCTCTCTCCTGCAAGGAATGTAGCTATAAACTGACAATTTTATTCTAATGGGACTTCTGCCTGAACAGTGGATGCAGGTCTGGCACAAACTCTAGAAACAAATTTTGAGAGATCCACAGAGCTTAGCTGTTTTCTAGTCGTGTCCCTTGAAAATTATACTGCTCCATTTTCACCGTTCCTTGTGAAAAGAGAAAAATAGTGAGCTACAATATGCTGTCATGGCTTGTCATCCCTATAGAGTGCTGGATTTTATCCTAATGTGTGAGAATAGCAGGGGCATCACACACGTGCCTTTCCCATTATTAAAACTAATACCCAGCAGGGAACATAGCACTAAAACCAATCTCCGCCTACTGTCACTGACTTGCAGCCGGCTGTGGACAGATGGAGCTGATTTAAAACTGTAATAAACTCGAGGAGAGAGAGACGGCTGGACTTCTCCGAAGCCCGGTCCCTGGCCATGGGAGGCAAAATTCCGTCATGCTTCCCATTCAGTGTAACAAATCGATTCTCAATGGCTTGTTGCAGCGTGAGCGCTTTGGTGCAGGGCGTCCTCAGTACATCTGGAAAGTGTTTTCTGTGAGCTGGGAAGGAGAGGTTTTGGTGCTCAGCTGAAAAGTTGTTTAAATTTAATAAAGTTTCTGTTGAGAGAGATGGCCTCTAATTAAATCAATCTGTGGATGTTTTCTCTTTCAGGTATCACACGTGAGGAAGCTGTGGAGCTCCTAAAAAAATGTCTAGAGGAGGTGAGTTGCCAAACTTAGTCCCTTATGATCTTGAGAAAGGAATGTTTGTTTGCATTCATTTGCTGATATTTTCCTGTTCCTCTTGTCGCATTTTTTTGCTGTCTTTGCCAGAAGGGGTAATAAATGCACATTGACCAGATCTGGAATAGCTACTGAGGAAAAGGATTTGTGGGCACTTGCATTGTCTTAGCATGGTTCGTGTCCTCCAGAACGTAAACTTGAAGTTTAATTGCTTTTCTTTACTCCATGCTTAGCATAATATTGATACAGTCTTCGACTTTTTTTCCTTTTATGTTTCTTCTGAACATAATGCAAGCATGCTTCTGTTACTTGTATCATACTTAACTAGTATATACTTCTAAGTGTGCTTCTCTTCCAGCTTGTGAAGTGATACTTACCTGAGGTAAAGATTTGACCTTAAAGTTCATGATCAATTTTAGCGTAAACATAACTTTTCAGACTCCAAGGCTTTTATTGTAGGAAAATATTCTTTATCCTTGTCTTTAAGAGATTGAATTGAATGCAACTGGGAAGAAACATCTGGGGAAACATCAGGAAGAAGTACTCTAAAGAGGTTCTGTTTGAAGTATCTTTGATGCATACACTTTGTGCCCTGAGTTGTAACCCACTCTAGTCTTCCTGCCTGAATGTCTTCCTTGTTAACAGGCTTGTGTATTTTGCATCTCTAGGCTAGGCTTGTCCAACATGGATAGTCTTATAACAGAGAACAAACTCACACTAATTGGTTCCTGAGCAGTGAAAAAAACCACTCTGGTTCCTAATATTTCAGGTCATTAGAACCAGGATGGAAATGTTGATGTGCAACAGCATATCCCTTAAATTATGGTGGTCTCTTTTATTTAAGCTTTGAATGAATTTCATCTCTTTTGTCTTTTTGTCTTTTGTTGAACAGCTTCAGAAACGCTTCATCCTAAATCTGACTTCTTTCAATGCCCGGTTCATTGACAAAGATGGCATCCATGAAGTGGACAATATACCCCTTCCAAAAGCGATGTCCTAACCCCTGAGATCTTTCTTCAGCAGTCATCTTTTTTGTTCACTTCTGGTTTTTTCTATTCATTTGAAGCACATGAGTCATGTACTGCCCTGGGAGATCGAATAAAGATTGACATTTATATAGACAGTTTTATCTTTTTATTCCACTGATCTTTCCTGAGAGTATTTAAGTAAATTGTTCCACTGTGAAGGTGGAACTTGATTTACTGCTAATGGGTGCACATTCAGGTTACTTATCTTTCTTTCCTCTTCTGATATTTTTACTTCCCCCTCCCCATAAGTTTTCTTATGTGTGGGAAAACTGGTACTGTATTTTCTAGATGACAATGTGCTGTCAGCCACTCTCATAATTCAAGCTCAACAAACGCCAGGCAAGTGCTTCATGCTAAACATACAGCATCTACTTAATTTTTCTGAAGATGTGACCACTGTTTGCTTTATAAAACAATAATAATCAGGTTTGCAAAGACTTAATTTGCTTTTGTTATACTTTGTTTCAATCTAATCCAAGTGAAAGGTGAAAGAACAGATTTTGAAGTAGAATGGATTTTAAAATGCTAGTGTCATTTTTAACTCACCCAGCCATGGTTCTGTTACTGGGAAAGAATATTCTCCTGCTGGCACAGTAGGCTCATAACTACATTTAGTATTTTAAATACAAACCGATGTATCAATTGCATGATTTTTCTTAATTGATGTGTCTGTACATTTAGAAGAACATGAAAGAAGTTCAATGAGAAATAAAACTGCAGCACTTTTCATAAATCTTTGAATTACTCTTAACTAGCTAGAGCTTTGTTTCCATGAGAATAATCACTGATCTGTCTAGGCTCTAGATGATGCTTCCATATAAAAACTCCATTCACAGAACAGCCTCAGATAATTATCACGTGGCTGATGCTTGCAGTCTGCCCAGAAGTGATTCTTCTGAGAATAATTTTCATTGAGGCTGCTTCCCTACTTGAATTGGCATTGAATGAGTTAACCATTTAAAATGCTCTGTTTGGGTGCTTATTTTATGTTTTGGTAAGCTTGGAAAAAGCATCTCAGAAATAGAAGGATGGATGTGTACAAGACTGTTTGCAGACTGTATTACTTCTGTGGCATGGCATAACACCTAAGTTCTCAGTTGGGAAAGGTAAGTGACAGACCTAACTGTCTTTATTTGTCGAAGCTGGTTTTGGTCTTGCCTCAGTAGTGTGTTTGAGAATGGCAACTTTCTGGGGAAGAGACTAACAGTCTCAAAGACCAAGTATTCCCATCTTATCGAACATGTGAAAACCGGATTAGAGACTGAGACTCGCTTCATGTCGCAGAAGAAATTTGCAGCTCCGGTGCCTTAACTCATCCTGCCTCTTAAGACTGCCGCTACTTAAATCTAATTTTTAACTGAAGTCCCATCAGGCTTTGTAGTTTAATTCTTTCCAGAATGAGTTTAATTATCAGCTGGTTTTGTTGGAGTAATTGCTGCAATGGCTTTTATTTAGGGCCAATAGCATATAACTGAAATTCTGCTAAAATTCACTTTGTCTTTTGAAAACCTTTTCAAACTTTTAAGAAAAGAAGTCCCCAGCCTGATTGTTTTCTCCTGGCAGGTCACATTTAACATGAGTAGGGTCTGAGTGTTCTAGTTCTGTGATTGAAGTCTCACCCCTTCATGTTGCATTAATGTATTTGTTTAGCTTAATATGCAGCATCTCTAAT
Source organism: Fregata magnificens (assembly GCA_013389945.1). Taxonomy (NCBI): domain Eukaryota; kingdom Metazoa; phylum Chordata; class Aves; order Suliformes; family Fregatidae; genus Fregata; species Fregata magnificens. The sequence goes on along the minus strand of WAAD01021489.1, from coordinate 31,793 downwards.
CTATTTTACCACTGCCGTTGAATGTTTTTGCAGGTTTCTTGCCTCTCTTTTCAAAGTCGTCATTGCAGAGTGGCTGAGCTGATGTGATATTTTTGTCACTGCATATCAAAGTAGTAATGCCTCCGTATCAGAGGTATTCATTATTTCAGACACCAAAACTGGGGTGTGGTGCTATTAGATCATGTGAGTCTGGCAGAGAATCTGCCTGGAGTTTTTTATTGGCACCTATTTGCATGCAGGTGATTAATAAACATAAAACAATTATTCCCTTGCAAACACCCTTGTTGGATTCAGGTTGGAGTGGAACATATGTTTTGCCTGAGGGCAGGGACCGGGATCTGAATCCCCCATTGAGCAAAAGATAGAAGGGGTTGCATCAGAAGCCAACAGAGCAGCAACCTTGAGGAATTAATAAATACAGACCTTTATTGCAAAGCAGTAGAACAAAAGAATTGGCCCACAATGAGATTGGACTCTAGCCTCTAATGAAGTAGATTCTTTTGAGGACTTTCCAAGAATTTACACTTTTTAAGGAAAGGTGTAATACTTTTTCTGTGTAACTTTCCATTGTTTTAAAGGTCTATGGTGCTGATCTTTAAATTGAGAAACACTCAGCTTTCATTTTTAACAGTAATATATGGAATCTGTTTGAAAAATCAATATTTTAAGTTTCCCATTTGCATTACTTCAGGAGAAGAAAACCTCTTACCTGCTTCAAGTTTAGCCCTAAAGCTTTTGGAAACTGTATTTTGCCTAGAATCCAGGAATACCTTTTGGAAAGAATTCACCTTTCCATTTGAAAAGCATCTGTATTTATCATGACAAGCCTCTCATAAGAAATCTCTGAGAGAATTGAGCACTGCAAGAAAGCAGTGCTTTCTACTAATAAGTTTTTGGTTCTTCATATTATAAAAAAATTAATGTGCTAAACCAAGGTTACGTATTCCTAGGGCATTGTAGCCACAGTGAGCTGTTCTGCTTTGCTTTGGCTGGTAATTCTGACCATATGTTTTACTATGGAAGCCTCAGGGCCTAAAGAGTTAACAAGGCACTTTTTCTCGTTTTAGGTTTCCTGTTTAAAGATGGTCTTTTCCTGAGCACTGTGCATGTAACAGATCATTGCACCAGCTCATCTCTTCAAGAGCTTGGAGTTTGCTCTAAGATCGGTTTACAAGGGAACAGACCCTCTGTGCCTTAGGCCACGTTACACCGGGAGTGCTTTGCTGAAAGAAGTATGTGAGTGTAGGTGCAGTGCTTATAGGTCTTTTTCTTGGTGTTAATTATACCTTTTCATGGAACAAAATCTGCATTTTGTTGCAGAACTTCATGCGTACTGGAAACATTGGCACAGAGGAGGTCATCAGTACTCAGAGAGCTGGCTGGCATAATTGATCTTAGCACAAGTTTGTAATGTCATCGGGACAGTTCTGCAGTCCTAAAAGTGACTAGATGGCCAGATGTTGTCTTGAGTGATGAAGCTTCTCCCTGCATGGGATGGCAAGTGACAGCCGAGCACAGACATGCAATTAAAAATTCAAACTGCTGAAAGGTAAAAACTACCTCCCCCTATTGCTGTGTTCAGCCTTTATATGGAACTACTGGGGGGGGGAAGCGCACCCCAAGTTGATTCACCTACATGTTTCCCCAAGACTTTTCCAGTCCAAGAAATCTGTGACGCTATTCAGTTAAACACACCGAGAGACACTTCAGCCATGGGTAGGTGAAAAGCCTTGGGCAGGGGCTGCTGCTTCTGTGCAAACCTGAGGGCCCTCAGCAAGCGTGCTTGTAGAAAGTAGTGAGCCAATGTGGAGACTACTCAGCAGTAGAATGATCAAAGATACAGAAACAAAACATGTTTGGAGCAATCCTATACAGTACGCTCAGCAGTCTTTGAGTTCGACTTCTGTGCATGGTGAAGTGATGAAACAGTCACTGGCAGAAACTTTGTTTGCAACAAATGGAGCTGTCACTTTTCAGAGTAAAGATGTAGGAGCAGAGAGGAGAGATCAGGCTAAACTCTCCCAAGGATGTGTTTTCCCTTGCTCTTGTCTCTAGTTTTGACACTAGGTTCCTACAAGAAGTATTAGCCGATGCCAGGGCTGACATTATGGATTATGTTCATGGTGCTTAGGATTTGGTTGATAACATCTTCCAGCCTGAAGCAGGGACAGGATATTCCTTTTGTACAAAATAGCTTGGCGCCTAAGGAAGGAAAAAGCTCTAACTTTGCTACCTGTGAAGCACTGCACATATTGTGTCTGGTAGGATAAATAAATTTATCCTACTCATAAAAAGTTTATCCTTCAAGCCATTTTTAATTCTTTTTCTTTAAAGGTTTAACCTTATAGAGAGTTTCCATGTGTTGTTATCAGTCTGCCATCAACAGTAATTAAGTGCAGGAAATTTTCATGTAAGCACTGATCAAACTAAACAGACATAAGTTGTTTTAACAGATTTTAAAAAGCAAAATGGAAATGGTGGAATTAAAGCATGCAACTTCTTTTTCCCATGTTCTTGACTATGTTGGTTTGAACCTCTGTGTAGTCCTGACTTGCTGAGGACTGTGTTAAAAATAAGTTAGTTGTCTTGAAAATGCAAAGTGACAGTTTAAGCGGTTTGTTTCTGTGCTAATGTGCAATTAGGTAGTTATCCAATAAGCTTATTCATGTAGTCTAACTCAAGACAGCTGTGGAAGGAATAGAGAAAACCCTGTACTGTTGAGGAATGGTGAGAGGGAAAGGATGTTTAAAAGGATCTGTTTCAGAATTGCCAGTATATTCTTTTTTCCCCGTGTAATATAGTAAAGCATTAAAGGTTAGCAAGATTTGTGAAAAATTAAATTCTGCTGATCCAATCTATAGAGAGGTAAAACTAAAATGTGGATAGAACTGAATGCCAGCAAATGTAGTATAAGTTTGGATCTATAAATGAACTCTAAGGCAACCATACAAGGTGGGGCCAACCTAATAGTCTGATTGTCTGAAATGATGACTTGGCTAAGTGTGTTTTGATTTGGGTAAAGCACCTTTTGCTTAGTAGAGGATTCCTTGATGTTGTCAAATATTTCTAGTGTTTATGCACAAACATGAAAATAGTTCATCTCCCTTAGTTAATTTACAGAAGACAAAGCAGGCTCCATCATTTTGTGTCAGTATTTTTAGGATTATTGACAGGATCCTACTATAGTACCACCAAAATGCCTGTGGGCTTAAGCCATGCTTGATCTCCTCTTGCGAAATGTTGCACTTGAAATGCAACAGATGCCATTACCCTGCTACCAGAGCTCTTTGATTTGTGGAGAAACCCCGTGCATCTCACAAGCCTCTTCCATTCAGCAGAGGGCAGTGATCTTGCACGCACACTGCCGCCTCCTTACAAACTTGTTTGGCCTCTTCATCTCTGTGCAGATTATCTGGTGGTCACAGAAACTCAGCGTTATGGAGAACGGATTAATGCCTTGTCCAGCAGTGGCAGATAGGATGTACGACGTTGTTTCTTCCCTTGGAAGATGCACATTTTATTTTCCACAAGTGTCGGACAGTTGTCCCATGAAACAGGTATTTATCCATGTTTTCACAAGTGAAGGCTAAGATAGCTAGTGACTTGCTAAAACGACCACAAAGAGTAGCTGGAATCCATCTCCTACTGGTTAGTCTAAGCACTAATGAGCAGGGATGTAGAGTTAAAGTACATCTTTAATTTTTTTTGAGATAATGCAATTCTCCCTTGCAAAAGTGCTCTTGACATTTACTGCTATGTGCTTGAAGTGAGGATGCTCACAGTATTTTATCACAACAGTATGCTGGGGAGGAAAAGCTACAGCACCATCTGATACTATTTTCAAAGAACTTTCTGTGATCCCACAGCAAAATTTGCTTAAGAAAAAAAATCAGGAAAAGTCTGAAATGGCTGTTTTGGAATGTGGAATATTATAACACATTCATTTGCTCTTACCCAACAAATGTGTAGTGTGTTGAGGCCATGGCTGAAAGATATCATTATGGTCCTGGGTTTAGCAGAAAATGCACTTGTCTGTATCATTAAAATGTCCACAGTTGGAGTATATGGGAATCAGAAATTTTAAAGTACACAACCAGAGTCTGACATCTGGGAATTGGGAAGACACTTCCTAAGCTGTCAGATTTTTTTGTGGTTTTCTTTTTTTTTTGAACAGCAGTTTCTTGAATCTTTGAAACTTCTGTTACTGGGTAAAGGCAAGTACAGGAAATCAAGGATCCCCAGGGTTTACTTATTTCTTATTTTCTCTCATTTAAAGTGATAAGGTTCAAACCTGTTTCTCTTTTCATTTTTTTTTTTTTTTTTAAATAATCATCCTTAAAGTCACGTAGCTCTGAGTGGGCACCTTCAAGAAGAAAACAATTAAAACTGGGTTCTAATTTCATTTGTCTTATATGAGAAACCTGTCCAAATCATCACACTTGGGGCTTTGGTCTGGTACATCTGATATTCCTAGTTTTGTGTGTTAGTATTTACTTTAGTGTTTATTGCCCGTGCTTTGATGAAACATCAGGAAGGCTGGTTGTGTGAACACTGCCAGAGGTCAGCTTGCCTTCATCGCAGATGTTTACACAAGCTGGTTAAAGACTTGAGGTTAACCTCTGCTGATGTTTTTTAGGAGCTGTAAAGCCATACGTTTTTGGTTTTGGTTTCCATGTTGGCTCCAAAATTTGCAGAGAACTAAACCAAAAGGTTCTTTATGTTCAAAAGCTGTGAAAAAGCTTATTAACACATGGCATGAATAGAAAAAATTTTTGCCCTGAACTGAACAGAGCTATTTTTCCTCGGAGCACTCGGCTGAATTATCCCTTAGCCCAACAGATTCAAAGGCACTGACAACTTTTTTTAAGAACACTTTAAAACAGGAATGTTGCTTTATTTTTTTTTTTAACCTTTTCATCAAAGTCTTCAGACTTTACCAGATAAGACCTATAGTGTAGATTCTCTAAACTGTCCATCTTTCTTTCAAATGTTGTGAAAGATGCTCCATAGGGTGGACAGGTTTCCCACCTCTTTTGCCTTGCTCCTTTTCCTGGGGACAGCTGAATGCTGCTCAGTTTGCCTGAAACCTGCCTCTTTGCCTGGTGCACGTATGGCCGTGCCACGCCAAGGTGGTGATGGGCTGCGGATGCGCTCGCTCCCATTTTGGCTCCAGAGAACTGTGCCAAACCCTGTCTTCCTTGCAAAGAGATCCTGAATGGGGCAGAGACAGAGTTATCTGTGCTAAAAGACTAGGCTGATTTAGCATGGTAATTAGTGTTCTTCTGGAGGTTCCCTATGATGACCAAATTAGCAGGAAACTCTAAAAGGTATAATACGCTCCTGACATATGACAAGGCTGAGGAGAGGAAATGAAATGAAAATGGGTCAGGAGTGGGAGGCCTGGGCTGAAGCAATTCTCTGTGGTGCCAGGGTCCATTTAAGAGTCAAAACAGCAGCACATTACAAAGAGGGTGTAGGAAGGCTGTTTTCATTGTCCGAACTGAGCAAACTGGCCTTTCCACTAGTCTCCTCCTCAGCAGTGCCTGTAGCACCTGCAGCACAAGCATTTGATGTATTGCCTTCCTAGTTTGAATGCTTTTCTGCCTTTGTTTTTGCAATGAACCAACAGGCAGCAAAGTAGAACACGAATTCTTAAAGGAGATAACTTTTTATCATTGGAAATAAAATAATAAACTTATAGACCATATCTTTGTCTGAAACAGACTGTTGAAATTAATTTTGGTTTTTTGTAGTTATTATGCTAGACTTGAATTATCTGGGTTTGGATCTCAGCTTTTTCCCAAACTCCCTATGCCTCCCTCTGCAAATTGCTTTGACTCTGTCGCATCTGTTTTCTGTAAGATGCAGGTAACTATTTCCTTTGTAATCTTGTCTACTGAAATAGAAATTTTGGGGTAAGATCTCCTTGCACAGGGCCTAATACAATGGGAATTTGATGTCTGATGGCACAAGGTACTCTTGGAACGTAAATGTGACCCTCCTGAAACAAATAGTCAGATATGCTGATTGTATTGGATTGGATGAAATAGTTTCGTAGGAAACGCTGCTCTTTTGAAAATATTTGCTGCATGCTGAGAAGTAAACCTACTGGAAAAGAAATGTCCCTGGATGATACAATCTGTGCAGGAAATACAGATAAGTCCTCTGTTTACGATTCCACGTAGCTGTCAGAGTAAAATTTCCAAGGTGTAATGAAACTCTCATGAACTCCAGAATAAAAGCATGCAGTATTGCAGTCACTAATGTTCTGAAGCTCATCCAGTAAAAAAACTCCATTGATCCACTTTGATCAGGTCTGTAACAGAATAGAAGTTTGACTATGGAAGACCTTGAATGTCCAATGGCAAGAATGTGATTTACTACTTATAGCATGCACTTGAGGATAAATAAATCCAAGATGCCGTTGCAGAATTAGATGAAACTTCTCCATTCTGTGAGATAACTAGTAGAACCACATAGAACACACAGAATTTTGGGGTTGGACAGAGGAGGATGGTGGACTGATTCTCATTTTTTGTTGAGTGTAAGTCATTCAGTTGCACCAAGAAAATGCTGCCTCTTGGGGATTCTTTAGCCAGTTTAAGGCTCTGTACAGTGGAAAAACTCGAGGGGAACCCAAGGCACTTCGGCACGGACAGACCAATCATCAGGTGAGAAGACTGTGGTGTCCAGACTGTAGCATTTTCTTGACATGCTGCAGAACTTCTTGACTTGGAGCAATAGCTTCATCTTTCTCTGAACTCATTTCACACCCCAAAAAAAGCTGAGTTGTCTCCATTTAACAAATCATCTTTGGCTATAACCTTTGCTACTAAAGTGAAGGTATCCTTATGGGAAATACTTCTGAATTTCAGGGTATAATTTTAGCCTTTTCTCTGCTGAAAAGAATCAAATGAGAAGCATCTGAAGGTGTCAGGATAAAAACATACAAAGAAGCCTTGCAGAATAACACTGGCATAATTTTTGCTGCCTGCCTGCCTCAGAGGTTACTGGGATGCTTCAGCACTGTGATTATGGGGTCAAAGCTTGGGTGTATATTCAGTGTCTGGAATTACTATTGCTATTTATGGTATCCTGTTGAAAATGCAGTGATGCTCAGGTGGCCACAGTGGGAATTCTTTGCAATATAAAGGAGCTCAGGCAGGAAGACCAAGATGGTACCTTCTGGCTCAGCATGTTCAGTTTCTGTGTAATGACTGAGTTTAGACTGTTTCTCCCGAAGTCTGTTAGGATAATTAAGGCTATAGTTGTATGCTGCACACGACATTGTGCTATCTGTCTAGGCTGCTAAATCAATAATCTCTGAAGCGAGCATTTTGTCACCATTGCAAATAACACTTGATTTAATGCCTGATTTGAAAATGTTTTCAGTTTTGGTGTTTTGATTCAGTTGCACTAACAGGAAAAGGTTCCTTTGCTCACTGATGGTGTGGCTCCCTGGATTCTGTATGTAAAGTTTGGAATTTAATGGACTCTCTCATATATGAAAGAATGCATTAACTACAGGTCAGCAAAGTCTGTTTATTGTGTTGTTCTAGTATGGAGAGCTATTATTATCCTGTTGCCTTTAAGGTAGCCTGCTTAAAGGTAATTATTTAGTCTGTCCAAAGCCATGCAGAATGCCAACACAACCTCTGATTGTTTATGTTAATGATACAGTATAGAGTCACAGTTCAATGTTAACCTCAGTTTACCCTTGGGATAGCTGACTGTTAGGGAATGAAGAGTTCTTGTTAATGTTCTTTTTCACTTGTCAAAGATTGTCATGTGGTTTCCCTGGACTTGTCATTCATTCAAAATTAATTCAAAAAAGATTTTTTTTTTCAATTCCCCTTTAGGATTGGAATTCTAGTGTTTATAACAAGCGTAGAAACCATGAGCCTGAATCTATTTTTACTCTTTGACACAATCCCACGTATTTTCCCACGATAATATTTGTAATCAGTGTGGGAATTTATATCAGGGTTGAGCCATGAATTGTGTAAAATGCCTTTTTTTCCCCTTAGGATTGAAAGGCAAAGAACACATCAGGGGATGGCCTTGTTTGACAGTGAGCCCGGAGGGGAACTCCCGTACTAACTCATTACAAACGATAATTGGCCTGGTACAACCTCTGAAATCTGTCCTCTTCTCAGGTATCTCTGGGGGGCTGCAGAAATGAAGGTGTCCAAAACTTTGGGAAGTGGAAGTCTCAATGTTTTTAGAAAGTTGATCCTACATGACATGTCTGTCGACAGTCATGAGCATCTGTGGCTGAATCAACAAGTGAATCCAAATCATCAAACTTCCTCCCAATTAAAAGGTAATTGGTGGCATCCTGGCCTTTCAGGCACCAGACTTCCTCATAAAACATTCAAAAGCCTTGCAGTTACCCAAAGAGGAAAATGAGGAGGGAGGTATTTTTCCACCCGATGGACATGGCATGTAATTACGGTAGGCATATCCTGATTCTTTGTCTGTATTGCTCATTGCTGCTATGTCTAAGAATTCCTTGATATTCAAAGAGTGCCCTAGCCAAGTCAGGTTTTCATAATATGATTACATTATGAAATTATATTTCACACCTGTATATTATAGTGTGCACACACATACTTTCATCATGTATCGGAGTGTAGTTTGCTGTTCCCTGGTACCATGCACCAGAGGATGTCTACAAATTGAATTATTTCAGGATAGTTATCTTAAATAACTCCATGTAGGGAAACCTGTATTGTAGCACAAAAGCACCTTACTTTCCTTTATCATAATCCATTTTAAACATTAATTATGCTGATGCAGAACAGGGCACTCCTATTTTGGAATAATTTTAAATAGGAATAGTTTTTGTGCTTTCGGCTCACACCCTGCATTATCCAAAACAGCTTTGAAGTGTAAACAAGCCTCTAATGTGTCTCTAGTATTTTCATTCTGCTCTGTAGCTGCTCCTTGTTCCCTGGCTCTTCCTTTGGGAAGGTCCAGAGCAAAACCAGACCTGCAGAGCTCGTCATTTAGGTCTTTGCTCTCACAAACTTCATACCAAGGGACATTTCCAATCCGATTCCCAATTTAAATGCATCCCTAAGCTTTTGAAGGGAGTATTTAGATGCAAGTTTCTGACTCTGAGCCATTCCCACAATTTATATTAGTACATAAAATGTTTTCTTTGTATTTCTAACCTCCTGTGGTCTCTTTTGGGACAGTTTTGTTTTTTCTCTATCATCAGCCTATTCTGCAACCTCCAGACAAAACTGACAGGTACAACTCTGAGAAAGGTCTGGTATAATGAGTGCTGTAATGACTCAGACCCATGTCCATCTGCCTAGTCTCTAGCTGTGACGAGCAATGGATGTGTAGGGAAGGCCGCAAGCATGCTCTCTAAAATCATCCCTCTTCCATTGTGTCAAAAGCCATTTACATGTCTGCTTCCATGAAATGCCACGGCTTCTTACTTGTCTTCTGTTCATTTATTTAAACCTGCTTCCTGACTATTTCATTTGTCGTCCTGCCTCTAGTTTTAGTGTCATCATTCCCTGTTTGTATTCTTTTATACTGTTGTTTTCCATGCCTCTGTTGCATACCGCTCGTGTCCTTTACAAGTGGTGCAGCTCTAATCCCTTGGTCTTTCCTTGCACAGAAGTCAGTTCCCACCTGAGATCTCCCTGGCTGCTTTTCTCCATGGCTTTACCAGCTGGGCTGGCCAGATCTGCAAGTGGCATTCAAGATAGAGGAATACCATGCAAGCACATGTATGTCATGCAGTATAATCTGTTTTCTGGTTTGTTAATCCTTTTTTAACAGTTCCCATCATTTTGTTTGTATTTCCAACCTCCTGTGAGTACGAGGTGGCTGTTTTCAGACTCCTATCCTTAAGAAAGCTGCAAACATAGCAGCTAATTTAGAGAGCTTCATTGCATAGGGATTAGTAGAGTTATTTTATCTGCTAATTTATCACTCGTTGTCTTGATACCATGAGGTCCTCCTGCAGCTCTTCACAGACAGGTTTAGATTTGACTATCCTGAGTAGTTCTGAAACATCTGCAAACACATTATTTCACTATTCATCTCCAGCATCACCAGAGGCGCCGGCTGGCTCGGCTGCGATGCTTGCGAGATCATTCTCTGAACTCTCTATTTGTGTCTGCACAGACCAGTCAAACATCAGCCATGGAACTGGAGGATATTGTTTCCTAAAACTATATAATATTTCAAGATACAACCACAGAGGCAGAAGGATCCTTGTTTACAAAGACGATGGAGGTGCTTTCTTCAAATAAAAAGAGGTTTATTACGATAATGAGAATGACATTGTGGTGTGGGTGTTGTACATCTATTGCAGCATTAAGAGAAACAACAGCAAGTACAAAATCCTGCAGAACTTCTATAGTCATTATCATCACAGCCTATCTTGTCCATGCTACAGTTTTGTGTATCCAAAACTTCATTCCCATTTCTAATGGCAGGAAATCCAAAGACTTTCATCTTTAAAAAAAAAAAAAAAAAAAAAAAAAAACCCAAAACAAGGCAAAACAAAAAAACCCCCTCAAATTGATATAAATAACTTGCACTGGACATCTTAAAACTTTCAGATTTTAATTACACATAAATAAATATATACAGATTTAGAACAGTTCAGTTTGGCCTGGTTCAAGTTCTGCTCCTTGTGCTTTATTAATTATTATTAATTTTAGAAACTTGTGTGCTGTTATCTGTAGGTTGTGGAGTTTTAATTAGTCCTGGGTTTAAGTTAACCTGCTTTATCCCCAGCTGTGACCATAGCAGTTGGGAAGGCTCTCCTCGATTGGTTCCTGCCCTGGGAACCATCGGGTGTGCGGTTTGTTCCTCCCCTCGTGGTACGGCTCGGGGATCCTCAGCCCCAGGGAAAATCCACACTGAGTCTCAGTTTGAAAACTGTAAACGAAGTCTGAAACTGCGTTAAATCCAAAGCAGTTCTGCTGGCAATTTTCTCTTGGCCTGGCTTTCAGACTGGGCTGTAGGTGGGGAAAGAGGAAGGTTTCCTGTGTGTTTGCCTGTCAAAACCAGCTGATAAATCCAGGTACAGCCAGCGATCCAACTCCCTGCCCTCTGCTGCTCGTGCCTCTGGTTCTCGCATTGATGAGGCTTTTGCTCTTTCTTCTCAGTTTTTCAGTTGGAACAAATTCCTGGAGCGTGTCAGGATTTCACTATGGGTTTTTAAAAAACAAAACAAAATAAAATTGCACATGACTTGGCTTCCTGCATCCACGATTTAAAAAAAAAAAAAAAAAAGGCAAAACCCAAAAGCCATCAACCTGTCTTATTTTCTCAATCTCACTACATCCATTAGAGTTCTTTTCTTCTTAAATTCTTTTTTGTCTTTTCTTTGTTTGCTTTACGAGTTTCATCCCAAGTTCAAATGTAGCAGTTCAGAAAACGGCGCACTGGGTCGTCTTTCCCCCCCAGTGCTGTTAAGCCTTCCTATCGCAACTAGGGAAAGCTCCCACCGGGGAGAGGGAGGGAGACAGCGTGTTATTTCCGATGCTTTGCTTCTTTTTCTGACGCTTTGGAGTCTCCGGCCGTGTGCCCGTTCCCTGTGCTGTTCATGAACATTTTATCCAGCCCCTTAAGGGACTCCACCAGGTAGTTCTGGAAGGCTGTGAGCGCTGCGCAGATGGCCGGGCCCCCAAAGCCATGGGTTATCAAGCTGAAATGAGTCAAACAGCTCTGGACACCGGGCTCTAAGATGAGCGAGGGGCGGCTGTTCCCCAGCGGTGAGCGATCCTGGGCTATCAAGTCTGCAAACTCTTTACAAATTTGCCTGAAAGAGAGAGGTTTGTGTTACTATAAATGCTGTTGGAAAGCTGCAGGGATGTAGGTGCGTTTGAGGTCTCTTTTTCCTGCTCCTTGCCCAAGCAGCTGCCTCCCCTCCAGGAGTTTTCAGCCCCAGCCTGGGGAAAGCCCCTGCACGCAGAGGTGTAGCTGGTACAGCTGCTGCTACTTCGAAGGGGCACGTGTGGCAGTGCCGACGTGCTCCCTGGGGTTAGGTTAACCTCTCTCATGTAGGAGCAAGCCCTTAAATCCATGCAAATTATTCATCTTGCTGCACAGCTTTCAGATCTGCGTGCAGCATATGAGATCATCTCTTCCCCGGAGAAGGGTAAGCTTTCAGGGCTAATGCTGCCCTTCCAGGCTGCGGGTACCTAAAGCAGCCGTGGCTCATAGCCATCTGTACTCACTTGGTAGCCAGCAGCATGTTTTTCCTGGTGTGGAGTTCCGTGGGGTCGGAGTGCTGTCGGCACAGGTACTCGGCCGCCGCCTTGGCTGGGAACTCTGTTTCGCACACGTACCCAAAATCCCGAGCCAGGTGAACGGCTTCACCTACGAGCAGGACAGATCAACAAGCTGTGTCAACACCTGTGTGAAAGGGGAGCACTTTCTGTAGCAACTTCAGCCATCGCACTGATGTGGCTTATTTCTGCTGGGACTGGAGCATTTTCCTTTCTCAGTTGCCACCCAAGAGCTCTCTGGATGACAGAGGTGTTTCTCACTTGGGCGCTTCCCTTGCTGCATCTTTCTCTCCCTGCTTCTTCCAAAATTTCCTGCTTGGCCTCTCAACATTGAGCAGAGATTTAAACAGGGGCTGGAGGGTGAAAAAGCGACCTTAGCCCTGTGACTGCTAGACAAAAAGGAGATGTGAGAAACGGGCAGAAGGAAAGGGTTTACATCCTCCCGCAGCGAGCAGGGGCCCTCGGGCTGGACGCGCAGGCAGCGTATCCATCACCCTGTGGAAATGCCCACCCATTGATGGAATTGATCTATCTCCAGGCGTCCCCGTGGAAATAATCAGAGCTGATGGCAATTGATCATGCCCAACACCCGAAATCCTGGTCGGGCAGGCAGAGCTAATTTGACTTGCCCCCCTGCCGCTCATACATATTAGGCCATCCATCCTAATAGCATTAACCTAGATCCCATCACAGTCTCCCCAGCTCCTGGAGCTCAGTCTGTGAAGCCACGTTATGGGGGAAGTGTCTGTGCTTCCCGTATAACGATAATACCTTCCATTTTATCTCCTCCTCCAAAGAAGGAGCAAATAAGGTAGACCTAGAGAATCGGAACTGCAGTTGTTTGTATGTTAAAAAACAATCAGAAAGTAATAGCTGCTGAAAAACAGTTATTGTGACAATAAAAAAGGGCTGTGTGACCTCACAGTGAGACCCAAGGCTGGAGCCAGGATTTATTTCCTCTGTGAGTGTGTGCGAGTGGCTACACAGCTGAATGTTTTAAAGGCAATTTGGATGCTGGCTTAGAGAGGTTTCAGCGGAGGGGACAAGGCGGTCCAGCTTTTGAAAGTGGTGTTAAAGCTACAGCGAGTCGGAGCCCAGGGGAGGAGAAGCTGGAGGAGAGCGCTCGTGGGGCAGGAGGCCACGGCAGGCAGAGGGGCCGCAGGAGCCTGTCGGAATGCACGCCTCTTTCTGAGAGCTTAAGGATGTTTCTGAAGTTGAAATATAGCCCTACTGCTGCCCTGGGTCCATGCTGGAGCTACTCCCATGGAGCAGGTGCCCGAGAGAGGGCAAGTGCTCGGTGTACATGGCAAGGGCTCCCAAAGGAAGCTGTGTTTCTACCTGCAGCCCTCGTAGTGCTCCCTGGGTTCCCCGGTACCCATTCTCCCCCATCTATACGAATGGCTGTGGGTCAGTGTAAGAAAAAGTATATCATTAGCACTCAAAAGAACACCCAGTGTTTTTTTTAAATGAACAGCCATTGGGAAGGCAGAGGGGAGAAAACAAATTGAACCAAGACAGCAAATGTCCAAGAAAGAGGGTGCCTGGGGCATAGGGGCACAAACCAGTTTCTGCGTGCTGAGTAATGACAATGCAATAGCACCTTCCTCTGGGTGAAACGTCTCCCAGTACCATAACACTTATGTGCAGGAGGAAATTATATCCATCAAGCACACATGGCACCACTCTTTTATTTACTGTGAGCTGGTAAGCAGTAACCAAAACATCAGCAGCCACCTGAAATCCAAATGTGCATTTCTTCCTTCCTTTCTTTCTCTCATTCTTTTCTTTCTTTTCTTTTAATGGAAATCAGCCTTTCATTCAGCACAAACCAACTGCCCTCAGTAACAACCTCCGCCTAATGGAGCGGGTCATTTAATTTGCTGGCAACAATGGAGATGATTTTCTATTCAGAAACTGCAGGCAGCTGCCTCCAACACGCTGGGTGCAAACACAATGGATTCCAAAGCTCGAAGGGAGTTGGAGCTGTCATTGCATTTGTTTGCGTCCCGTGTCCTTTTCTCCAAAGATGCAATGGCAACATCATCGTTTCCATAGTGCAAAAAGTAGGAGGGGAGCAAATAAACAAGCGGCTTTAGGCAGGGGCACCTCACACGTCAGGGCAGGTCGCACGCTGCCTGCCAAGGCTGTGCTGCCCACAGCACATTTTCCGTAGCTTAGCCCTTAACGCCACGCTCCGAGGACCGCTACTACAAACTTTGCCTCCACCTGCAAGACCTCAGAGCTGTGCAGCACCTCCTCGATGTCTCACTTGTCCCCTGCTCTCCCAGGGGAGGAGGGCAGGACTCAGACACGGGGCATCTCCTTCTTATGGCAGACAAGACACGGACCAGAGTGTGGTGATGGAGCCTCGACAGAACAGGTCGATGCTGTCCGAGGGCGGCGCGGTCGGCAGCACCTGAGTTGTGTCCTAAGTGGGCGCACAGCGCTACAGAACAGCTGCTAAATTCTTGGCAGCTTTGTTCAAGCTTTTTTTGTATTTGGTTTCTGTGAACGTGACTAAGCATTACTAGAACTAGTTCACAGAAGTGACCAGTATACTTAGATATTGCCGAAAGGAAGCTCGCAGCCCCGCTCAGGCTGTGGATGCCTTTTCCCCATGGGCTATGACTGGTCCAACAGAAATGTCTGAGTTTCAGAAGACAGACGTGCTTGAATCAGCATGGAGACTTAGACGGGGATATTTCCAGTCTCAGTCGGTGGTGACCGCTGCATACTTTATTTTAAGTGTTCTCGTTTGTGGAAAGCTGCAAATGAAGGGTATTGAAGTTTCGGCACTCCCATCCTCCGCAGGAGTGGAGAGCGACTCTTACCTTCCACGAGGGATGTCAGCAGGGTGACGTTGGCAGCTTTGCGCCTTCCTGCAGGTAGATTTAGTCCAATTTTCTCTAACCTTTCCCTTAAACACCGACCCCCATTTTTCGATTTTGCTCTGAAAAGAAAAAACAAGGAGGGGAAAAAAATTATAACGTAATTGATGTTAAAATAACTACAACTAATCCCAGTTTAAGCTTTTAGGTTTGAAAGGAAAGAAGAAAATGCAACAAAAATGCTATTCCCCAATATATCACACACCAGTAATTTCTCGTCTCTGTTACTCTGAGAGGTAAGAGCTGGTGCTGAACACAAAGCTTGCTGCATCATCCCCTGCATTTCAGCACGCGGCGCAGCCCTGCGTCCTTGGGCTCTCCCAGGGCTCTCGGGAGCAGCTTACCTGCGGAGGACGCCACCGAGGAGAGAGGCGTTGAGACACTCGGGGGGCGAGAGCCTTCTCTGCACCTCCCCGACGGTCACCTTGTACTTGGAGGTGGAGCTGAGAAGAGAGAGGCGGCCAGGCACGGAGCAGAAGACCTCGTTGGGATTCGTCACCCCTCCGATCAGGCCATCTTTGTTCATTGACAGGGTGGAAATGGTGGTGCCGTTGGCCTTCGAGGGGATGGGCACTGGGAGACAAGGAAGGGAGAGAGAAGAGGAGACCGTGGCTGAGAGACTCCAGAGCCAGGGAAGCCGCTCCGTGACTCTCCTGGCAGCTTTCTAGCCCCCAGCACCCGTGCGCTGCCATCCGCAGATGTCAGCATGGCTGGCTGGGATATCTCAGTTAGGTTCCTATTTTCCTCAATAAAAGAGAGGTGGGGTGATGAAACTAAACTAAATAAAGAAAAAAAAATGGAAGAAGCCTGGACTCTGCTCTCTCCTGCTTTCCCACGCCTCCCAGCTCTACTGTAATTAAACCCAAGGTTTTGGGCTGGTCTCCTGGAAGGCTAAGGACTGTTCGCAGCATCGCTGTCTGGACCTGTGACCAGCTTCTCCTCCCTGTCTCCTCTGGGCACTCCGTGGAGGTGGGGTGGCAGGGCGAAGCGCTGGCTCATCGCACTGGCCTGGTGCTGTTCCTCTCCCGGCTTTGGGACAGGATCGCAGCTGCAGCCCAGCTCTGCACAGGCACACGGCTGCATCCCACCGGACAGGATCAGCAGGGCTGAGCCATGACCTTCACACCCGGCATAAAACCCAGGAGATGCTGAGATGGCCGAGAGCCACGTTTGCCAGTATGCGCCCACAGGAACCAGTGGAAAGAGTTTCTTTGACTTAGCTTTGGGATTAGCCCCACAACAAGCCACAGCCCTAAACTTTCATCATCCCTGGCTTAAAGGAAGCTTGAGAAGATCAAACCCAATTAATCCAGCACAAACTTCCTTTTACTTAGTGGGCAAAAGTCAGTTAACACAAGAGGTTAGGCAGGCAATGGTGACTGCAGCATTGCATCGGGCCCACGGCATCGCACCCAGGGTGAAATGGGCACGGTTTTCCCATACGTCATTCCAGTAAGAAACATTCTTAGACGCAATAAAGGTTTATAGGTTAAAACTGTGGCTGAAACTTGTGCCAAATCTCTTTGGCTTTTATGTTCTGAAATTAATAACCAATTTAACTCTGGAAAAAAGCAGGTTTTGAAAGAATCCAAAGAGGACTGCAAATGCCATCGCTCCAGATCATTTCAGCCCTGGCATTCTTTGTGGTTCCTCAGTAATGACTGTTCCACAATGCACATTCACATGGTTCCTGCAAGTAACGCAGCAATGAATACCAGGGTGAGATGCAGGTTTTATAAAGGAAATACACATGCCCAAAATGAAACAGAAAACCCGAAAATTAATTGGGGAGGGTACATAGACTGGACCCTATTAGGGGGCGCTTACAATCAGCATATTGTAAATACAGCTCGACAACTTGTTAGTGTGGCAATAAAAGAGTAGCACATGTTACATAAAAATGGCTAATGTTTTAAGACTAAAAGATGAATGGAAAGGAGCTAAGGTACATTAAGTTTCCTCTCAGCATGAAACTTGGACAAAGTCAGGGGACTGAAGGGCAAGATGCACTGGTGCCCTGCCGGAGTCAGCCACTGCGGTGCTGGCGTTTGCCATGACTGTAGCTGGTCGAGGGATGTTCAGGGAAGAACAAATATGGGAACATCACCATGCAACGTAGGAAACCAGAGCTATTTCCAGGAAGCAGCAACTTCAAAGCTTTCTTCCACAGTCCCAGAACAGGTTATATTTGTCTCTAGGGGACACCCTTAAAACAAAAAGTCAGAGCATGTTTTACAAATATCCACTCCCAAGGCGTGTGCCACTTCAGGTCCAGGTACCCAGCGGATGTGGGTTCTGCTGCAGCAAGGGCCACCCCCAAACCAGACACCCCTGGAGAGCTGGTGTTGCTTGTAGTATCAAAGACTTTGTCTGTCCACAAAGAGCTCTGCATAATTTGTATACTTGCATATTTTTGCATGCCTGAAATCATGCGGTGGCGTGCATTCAAGCCGCATGCGTGGCTGGGGACCTGCATACACACGAGGGACTGAACAGCCATGCAGGAGAGAGAGGAATCGTGCCTCACCACACGTGTCCACGAAACATGGCATCTGGGGAGGAGGCAAAGCCAGCTGGCACCAGTGTGAGTTAACACCGGAGCCTGTGGAAAACTGGGCTGGAGATCGGCCTGATACAGCCCCGGCATGTTTGCAAGTCGCCCCACACGGACCGGCAGCGTGCGGGGAAGGGCTGGGCAGGGCGGTGGGAAGGCACGGATGGATGCCGATGCACAGCAGGGTGATGACATGGAGACACCATGACACTTTTGAAACACACACTGGCATTTTTAGGAATGATGCTACTGTCAGAAACAAATCCCCTGGAGAGCTGTAACCCAGAGCCTACCGCTGCAAAGGTTAGTGCCCAGAGCAGGCAGGTGAGCCCTGCTCCGCACCACAAGCAAACTGTGCAGGCACTGGCACCGGGCACCCGTCACAGAGCATGAATATAGGCACTGCTCTTCTGCCTCGAGGCTTCAGCCCAGGCCAGAGCCTTGTCGCATTCGGCACGTGCATGCATGGGACAGGGCCGCCCGTGTCGCAGAGAGCTTGCACCCTCGGCAGCGGGGCACACAGAGTGCGAAGGGAGAAACAGAAAGGGTGGCTGGCCCAGCATCACGCAGAGGTTAGCAGCAGCACTGGAAACTGAGCCGGTCTCTTGAGTCCTGTAACAGTGCTTCATCCATTAGACAAAGTTGCCTCAAAACAACAAGAATAAACATAGCCACATTCGCCATTAATTATTAATTATTGTTATTTGGCCTCACCTGCTGCTGTTTGCCTGGTCTGATCTGCAGCTTGTTTGCCCATAAACATGCTGCAGGAGGGAGACAAGCTACCATTAAAGCCTGACAGCTTTGTTTCCTTGGCTTTTGGGGAACCAAAATTGTCTCTTGTCATCTGAGTAAACCAAAAGTCCCCCTCGATCTTCAGTTGCTGCTTTCCTGTTCCCGCAAGCAGCAGGTGATCGGAGCACCTGAGCCAGCCTGCAGACAAGAAGGAAGCATGAGACCGTTGTGGGTCGGCACGGCACGCAGCCAACAGCCCAACGCCCCGGCGCGCGAGCACGCCGACCCCCTGCGTCTGCTGCCGCCGCGGGCAGGAGCCGTGGGACCCTTCCAAACCAAGACGGGTGCATGCAGGCGCCTGGCCCCGCTGGGAAGCGCTACATGCTGCTTCACACAGCCTTGTGTCGAGGGTTCATCCAAGCTACGGGGCAGAGAAATAAACCACTGGAGCAGAGACAGGGTTTTCACGACGAGGTTTCTGGGCGCCAGGCGCTGAATAGCCACAACGCGAGTGGGAGGCACTCGGTGCCATCGTGCCCAAGTGGAGGAGCAGCCGGGCAAGGTACGGACCTGAGCCCCACGCAGAGCTTTGCAGCTGGGAATAGAAATGTCACGTCGGTGTCACTGCACTGGTTGCCCCCTCTGAGGTTTCCTGGGTTAGGCCATAGGAGATACCTGCCCTTGGCACAGGGGCAGGACATCGCCTTTCCCTCAGGGAGCCGGCTCGAGCCCTGCCCATCCCCACGGCAGGGACCTGGGCAGGCTCAGCTCTCACTCATGACCACGGAAGACAGGGTTTTCAGCAGAAACACGCCCCAGACATGCTCGTTCATACAGTGATGGGCCGACGCATTACACAGGCTGACGAGGAAAGGGTTGGATGCTGGTGCCCAAACCATCGGATGCTAAGGTGCTTGGCCCCCTCCGTCCGGGCCCTGCCTGACGAGTGGGACAGGGCTCAGCTGGGGTCACCCCACCCCAGGAATCTATAAAGGGCAGGACACAAGCTGTATTTCCCTCTGCAGGGCTGTGTTTGGATTGATTCAGTCAAGGGAAGGGGAGGAAGGGGACATTAGGCTTTTAGTGACTGCTCAGAATCCTCTTGGTGAGCATGAAGTCTTTTTCTCTTCTTATGTCCGTTTTTACTATTTGCTCTTATTATTTCCCAATTATTTCCTAACTGGCCCCACGTGAGCTCTGCAAGCTGTGTGATAGATGGGTAAATGGAGGGTGAGCTGGGGCGCCTGCAGCGGCGCTGGGGAAAGGCTGTTCCCAAAAGCCGGGAGCTGCGGCCAGACCCACCAGTGCTGGTGGCCTCTGCTCAGGAGCCTCATGGCAAAGACACAGCTGAGTCCGGGGGAGCGAGAGGGTCAACTTCCCTGCTGTGCTTCTGGCAGGCTTGTCCTCGAGCACAAAATGCTGTGAGTGCGGGGGCTTTTGAGAAAATGAGCTGCCAAGCGGGTTAGTGTCGCCCGGGGAGCTGGGGCTGGCGGGAGAGAGAGCGAAGCCCTGGGCACGGTCCTGGCAGGGTGAGTTACTGGAGAGAATGTAGATGTGTCTACATGGGGGAAAGGAAAAAATAAAAAATCTTAGTCTGCTCCCTGAAACCCCTTGGCCATTGAGGCTTGGTTGCTACACTATGTCCCCTTGAAGTTTGTTTGCTTTTTCCTTTAGCTGCCAGGCTCTCCTGAGAGCTTTTTTCCCCATGGGAGGGCTGCTTAGTTCAGATTCATCCTGCTACTTCTAATTCAGCAAATCCAAAAGGCCTTGACTGGTGTTACTGACACTCAGCTCCTCACGTAGAGGTGAGCTCAGCTGCGGATTTCAGAAACTAAAGCCCCAGTGAAGCGTTTTGAGCTGGTGAGCCTCTGGTCCTGGGGATGCTGCAGCTGGGCTAGGGAGCGGCAGGGCTGCACAGCACGCGGGTCAGAGGGATCTGGTTTGAAAAGCAAAACTGGTGTTGAAATAAGGTTACGCTGACAGACCTCAAAGAGCTTCACACGTTGCTAATCCCCAGCCCAGTGCTGGTACAGGACCAGCCACTTAAGTCATTAACTCGTCCCCAGTGCCTGTGCGAGCTGGCTCATTATTGCAGCTGGGGAAAATTGAGGCACAGAACAAGTTAAATGATTTACCAAAGATCAGGTATACGGGCATGATCTGAATGCATGCACTTCTGGTCTGTGGGAATGCTTTTCTAAGCAATCTGGGCTTTAGCTATTACCCAAGTGTTAGGAAGTGCTGTATATAAAACTGATTAAGTATGGCCTCTGTTTTTATAACTCCAGACTTTCTTTTTAATGCTGTGAAATGGAGGTGTTTGTCACTGCATCATCTTGTCTATGCCGCTCTTGTATTTTGAAGTTAGCTGCTGAGAACGGCAGTGTGGCAGTAACAGTTGTATGACGTCTTGCTGAATGTGGGAAGGGAAACAATCCTCATTTCTTCTGTGTAACATCACAGGAAGCGTTTCCATGAGGCTCAGCATCTCACTGCTGCCTTTAACATTGCAAGGCAGGTACCACTTGCAATACATTATCCATTTCACGTGCATTGAGCGGCAGTGCAGAGTGACACAAACTCCGATGCGAGTCACCTGCCCTGGTCCTGCGCAGCAGGCACACACGGCTTCGTCTTCCCTTTGAACCCGCGAGGCTTGTGATCTCCCACCAGAGATGTCTTTTTTTGTGCTGAGTCGGATCTAGTTTGTCTTTTAAGCATACCTTGGGTGTAACTGTCAGAGGATGAAACTCGCACAACTCCATTTGCTGTGGCATGAAAACCCCGGATTCAGAGAGCGCGAGCAATTTCAAAACAGGTCCTCGTTTCCAAGAACACCAAAGGCTTCGTCCCTTGACTTTCCTGAGCTGGAAAGCACCCTGTGTGCATGCGGTTGTCTCCCCATGTCCTGCACAGCCTGGAGGGAGCGGTGAGCCCGCAGGCTGGGACGGCTGCAGCCGGCTGCCTGCTCTGCCGGGGAATTGTTTTATGACACTGGGCAGGTCACTTCCCCAGTTTGGGCTTGACCGTCTCCAGCAACAAAAATGAGATAATAATATCTACCTGGGAGGGATGCTGTGATACCCAATTAAAACTTGCCAAGTGATCCTGGATGAAAGATTTCTCCAGGTGAGAAGTCCCTGGGTGGTAAATGTAGCCAGAAGGAGTTGATCCAGCGCCTAAGCACGGGACGTGACGATGCTCCTTGGAGAGGCAGACAGGTGCGGAAAGGCGATCCCCATGAAGGCGAGGTCCTGATACCTCCAGCGATGCTGCAGGTGTGAGGGGATGCCACAGCCTCGTTTCTGGGAGGGCTTTTCAGGAGATACCGGGCAGCAGGGTGAAAGAGAAGAAACACCACTGAACCGATGATCGCTCAGTTGTGAATCTAGTGGATGGAGTAAGGAGCCTTGTGCCTTCAAGGTGTCCCAAGATAAAGCATAAAGTTTCTGACACTTTTGTTCTGGTTTGCAGAGGTGGGTCCCTCGGCTTTTAAGTTCCACGTACAAAGAAGAAGGAGCAAAAGAAACCCATGCTTCAAAGGCTTTTACCCAGGGAGCTAGAAAGCCTCGGAGAATTTCTTGCTTTTCCCCGGCGAGTTCCAGCACAGACCGATCCGCAGCCCTGTGCCTCTGCTCCCTGATCGTCCCTCTCCTGCGTGGTCTGGGGTGACGATGCTCCGTCCCTGAGTTCCTGCACTCCCTCTCCTTCCTCGTCTGCATTCACACACATTTGTGTCTGAAATTAGCACTATGACTCCTGGAAAGGGCCACTTCTACATGTGAATATTCAGTGCAGAAGGCGCATCTGCAGCCCGGGCTCAGGCTCTGCGTGTGGGTGCTGCTGGGAGCTGCGGGATCGCGGTGCCCGTGCTCAGAGGCTGACTGCACACTACCAACTTCTGGGTTTTTTTAAGGGAAAAGAGATTTTTACCTACAAAAAGACAAAGTACTGACTCGTTTCTATATGAGAAAGGTGCTACCTTCTTGCAAAAAGATTTGTAAGCAGGAAAGTTTGTGGTACTTGGAAACTGAATTGCTTATCATGGTGTTCTTTGTTCAGTTCCATTTCCAGCTGGAGCTTGGGGTGCTGCGAGGGGAAAAACAAGTCCAGAGGGAACATGCAAATCGCTGCTCGTCTTACAAGTCTGCTTTCTTCTCTCCTTAGATGCATTACAGGTAAATCCTCCTCCTCAGCAGCACTCAATCCCTGGATATTGGAGCTTTTGTTGCAACATCTCTTTCAAAAGTGGGAGTGTGCTACAGCTTAGATGGCATTTTGAAGAGGTATCGGTTAATCCTTTTAGGAGACTACCTGGGACAAAGCAATCTCTCATCTCCAGGCACAGTGCCGTCTCCAGCCACCCCAAAAGCATCTCAGCCCCCCGGTCCCCCTCCGGGGCCACACATCAGTCAGCTCGGCCACGTCGGGCATCGCTGCAGATCCAGGGCAGCCCGGAAAAAAGGCTGCGGGAGGCCCCTGTCGTGCTGCCCTGCGAAGGGGATGCCTGCACCGTGCAAACCTGGTTTGGCCGCTCCTCGCTGCAGCTGCTGAGGTTTGCTTCCACGATATTGCAGGTCCAGTGACGACAGCCCCGAGCCCCCCCGGGTTTTGTTCCCTGCAGCAGATGGGGCGTTCCTGCAGCTCTGCCCCGCTCCGGGCAGGCGGCGGTGGGAAGCTTGGGCTGATGGATGTTTGTGCGTAGCCCCTGATGAAAGGTGCTCCAGAAAGGTGAGGGATTACTGCTGTCTTTCAGGAAGAGGTTTCAGTGAACTAATCTAACCTTCGTTTGAATGTCTCTGATGTAAATTATAAGACAGAGATACATATATAAAGAGGTATCTGCATGTGGGTGTGAGCCAGAGGCAACTGCTCCTACCATCACTTTAAAAGCCCTTTTTCACTGAGGAGGTGCTGCAGAGTTCAGCTGCTTCAATTTCCTGGTGTTTCAGCAGAGAGGTATTTATTGATGGTCCAGGGAAGGAGGTCAGTGCCATCAGCTATATTTCAAACCCGCAGTCTGTAATTATCCTTTCTTCCCAGAGGGGATTATACAGGTATTTTCTTTATCTTGAATGCACGACCTGAACCGAGTCCCCACGTCAAAGAGCCTCTCTAGGAAACTCCGTAATCGGCTCAAAGCCCTTTTCAAATGGAAGGATGGAAAGAATCTTGTTTTTTATCTCTGGGCTTTCCAGATTGCTGAGTCCCGATAGGGAAATGGATCTCAGACCCTCGGAAGAAGAGAGGGAGCAGGGATACAACTCGGCAGCCTCAAACTATTCCCATGAGAAAGCTAATCAGGAGAGGTCCCATGCTTATGCAAAGCTCCCGTACTTAACATTTTGTTTCCAATGCAAATCAATACATTAGGTTACGAACTACATTTTTAAGGTGCCATGTGATATTAATTGCATTTTTCTTTCTGTGCGTGTGTTTCACCCAGTGAGGTACCCACCATGTGTGACTGCAGGTCTGTGCTCCTGGGGAGCTTCGGGCTGCGTCGATGGGGCAGGAAGGTTCAGCCTCCCCGAGACCGGCAGAGACGATGTCTCCGTGACGGATGGTACCTTCTTAGTACATTGCGTCTTGATAGGAATGGCCAATCAATATAATAACAAAATTTACTCAGACCTTTGCAAAAGCACCCTGTGCTCCTTCAGGACTGGGAAGGGGATTAGTAAGTGGTTTGCAATGAATAATTTCAACTAACGCATTTCCCTGCTTTACTATTCAGGAATGACTCGGCCTCAGATGTGCTGCTTGCTCAGAATATTTTGTGAATTTTTTGGAAACTGCTCACAAACCATTTGTTGTGAGTTCCCACACATTTCCCTGCTGTACTTCATTTTATGGACTGGGCCGTGCTGTCTGGGAAGCCTCTGATGTAGCAGCCTGAACAGTAACCTCGGGAATACCCCACTGGAAAGCAGCAAATATTAAAGATTAAAATGTCTTCCTAACGAGTGAAACCCAAGTGCTCGAACCTTCACAGGAAATGAACGAAAAAGGATTTGGATTCTGCTTTTGAATGTCCAAGTGTGTTTGCAGATATTTACTGCACGTGGGTTTTGCTATCTGTTGAAAGAGCTGCTCTGACACGGCAGTGCCCCTGTCCCCTCCCCTAACGCTGCACTTCTCACTCGTACCTTCGCGACTTCATTGGAAAGCCAGTTTAGTGCAGTAATTCAGATTATTTCAGTCCCCTCGAGTCAAAATTATTTTCTTCCTGAATCTGCAACTAATCCCTTTCGTATCTACATTAGAAAAATAACAGCTATTTAAAATTCAGTTCAGTTACTGACTGCTCCAGATGGACCTACGTAGCTCTGCCTCTGCTTGTACAGAATCCGTGTGTTTCACAGCACGAAACACGCAGGTGTTGGGAAGGCAAGAAATGGCAACGGGAGGCTGGAGAGCCCGAGGATTGAAGCCAGAGGAACTGGAAACCGGCGCTGCTCCGTGCTGACGCCAAGGAAAGTTTCTCATCCAATGTCACCCCCAGCCCGGCTCAGCTGTGCCGCGCGGCAGCGAGCGCTCCCGGACTCGTGCGCGCTCCCCGGCTCTGCCCTGTAGCGTTAACCATCACAGGTTTATTCATTTAGCAGCACAAACTCCCATTACATTTTGGCAACCAGTCTACGGGATCTTTACGTGTTTAAACAGTGTAATCCATTTTACAGTAACATGCTTGAGAGGTTTTCCCTGTATTCCCTATAGAAGCTCCTGAATTTGTGTGGCTTGGATCTACATAATCTAAAAAGGGAGAACAAAGATGCGGTGTCTTTTGCGAGCGGCGGCAGATCCTATGTAAGCCACGGTAATGTTGCTATCAATTTGTTAAAATGTATTTAGATTATTGAAGGGCAAAAGACCCTTCAGCAAAGATTAGACATGAATGATAATAGAGAAATACTTCTCTTCATATAGAACTTGCTGCCAATCCGCAGAGCGTGCGGGAGGGTTTCAATCTGAGCCTCCGACCGCAGCAATGTAAATCTGTCGGTTCACCTGTTGTTCTGGAGTCGCCGGCTCGCCCGGGGATGGCTCTGGGGAGAGGCACCGCTCGCCCACTATCACAGCAAAAATGCTTTTACTTTTCCTTGCCCAGAAGATGCCCCGGTTTTCTAATGCCTGTGCATTGGTGGGACGTCCGGCAAGCCAGGCGTGTTGCAGCCCGGTCAGCACCGATGCCCTGACCAGGAAGTGCATCCCGGACCCGGCTGCCAGGGCGCATGGTGGGAAACCCCACCGCAGCGGCCGGGACCTGCCTCGGTGCCAGGGAGGAGCCCTGGGGAAGGAGCAACATCCACGTCTTTCTATGGGGAAAACAACTCTGACCAGCCACAGAAATAGCACGGGGAGAATCCAGCCGGCTGCATGGGAGGGGGCACATCTCCACCCAGGTGACTGCGGCACAGCTCTTGTGGTGTCTACAAACCCTCTGATGATGTTTCTGCAATGACTGCCCCTGCCTCTTGCTAACTTGGATCTTGTACTTGAGACAACCCTGAATGCCCTTGGTCAGATGCTCTGCTCACACCGCACCAGCCCCAGGACTGCAGCCCCGCTTTGCCCGGCACGTGGGGCCATCTCGGGGCTCCCAGGGAGCCCTGGGGACGCACCGTCCCCACACAGCCACCTCCTCGCTGGGGACACCGCTTGCTCCCCAGGACCTGTCCAACCAGTCCAGAGGGAATAGGGCCTGACCCGATCCCTCTTCCCTGGCGCCTCGGCATTTGGGTGACTGATGCCAGATAAATGCCTGAGATAGAGGGTGGGGAGACTCGGCCCGGCTGGAATCCCAAGCACGCGCCGCAGATGCTGCAGAAGCTGCGACGGCTTTTTAGGCTGCAAAGGTGAACCCGCTCGCAGCTCCTCTCATCCCGCTCCAGAGCCCCTCGCTCCTGAGCTGTGGGCACACCATATTCTGGGATATTTAATTGCAGTGGGTAGTCTGGGCTCATTTCTAGCAATTCTTTCTCGCTCCCTTGTGCTTCTCTGCTCTTCTCCACCAAGCCACAACACTTAACCTCTCTCTGAACCAAAGGCGATACCCAGGCACGGCAGAGCTGGGTGTGGGATAGGGCACGGAGACGAGAGCTGAGCATGCAGCAGCTCCAAGCATTATATCCACATTTGCTAATTAGTTCCTCCATTAAGAATTAAAATAAACAAACAAATGGAAGGACAGCAAGAATGAGTAATTCCCTAGGATCACACAGGAAAGGGGTGGGATGGTTTAGTGGTTAGGGTGCTAGTCTAGGACTTCAGAGAACCTCGTTTAGGCTCTTCAAATAATTAAGACAGATTGCAAACATTTTTTTTTCCAAGATCACATATCTTGGAATATTACTAAACAGGGAGGAATGGTCTGTGTCTGCCTCTGCTCTGCTGCAGCTTTGGTGTGACCCTGGGCTGGAGGCACGTGAATGGGTCCCCGTGGGTCCGCCCTTGTCCACACTGCCGTGGGTTGGTGCCCCGCGAGGCACATGCCTGCTGAGTGGCACCGTCTGCAAAACGAAGATCTCAGCGCCACCTCCTTCGTGGGGCTGACGTGGGGACAAGCACCGCGGAGTGTACGTCACCCGGCTGAGGCCGCTCCTGCTGGCCCCGCTGCCAGGCCACCAGTGGACAAAGCAGGGCCCATGGGAGCCGAGGCTGTGGCATGGCAACGACCCGCTGCCCAGGAGAGTGGGAGCACGCGCTGTGCTCTTCCCCAAAAGCTTTCGTGCCTTTACACAGTTCTTCAAATTACGGAGGGCGTACACGGGGTGATGGGGTGGCCGGGGACAGCCAGCCCCTGGTGACCCCTTTGCCCCCAAGCATGCATGGCTGCAGCCCTGCCGGCCCCAGCGAGCAGGGTCTGCAGCAGCCGAACACCGGCCAAACCACCGAGCTGCAAAAATAGAGATCAAGAGACCAAGGAAGAGCTGCTCCAGAGGCAGCCCAGCGTGCCGGCGGTGCCTCGCTCGGTGCTGTCCCATGGAGAAGCCTCACCTGGGGTCCAGCTCCTGGAGGAGAAGCGCTGTTGGTTTGACTCACAAGCCACATGCCAAAAAGCAACCCAGGCTGGCTTTTCTGAACCTACCCTTTAAGAACTGCTCTTTACTTCTAACAAAGAAAAAAATTCATTTAAAAACATCTAATTAAACAGTAAGTCATGACAAGGTACATGAAACTTGGAGATAACACATGCCTGGGAGGCACCGGGGAGGTTGAGACAAAGCCCAGCGCCTTCACCGGTACCCGCGTGTGTTATCTCACATGAACACACACCTGGTTTTATCCTGGTGCAATTATAGGACATTAAAAATATAATTTTAATGGAGGAATGGTGATCTGGATGCAGTTCAGAGTAAAAACTTTCTTTTAAGTTTTTCTGTTTGATTAGTAGGTGTTCCTGCCGCGCACGCATGTGCGCGCGAGGGAGAAGCGCCCGGATCGGGAGGTGTGACTCTGTTTTGATGAACGCTGTATCTTGTGGTGTGTGCAAGGGCTTGTCTAAACTTTAAAGCCTTTGTGAGCAGCGCTAAGGCAGGAAAGCCTCCAGTCAAGACCCGGCTTGTCCCAGGTGAGCCCCTTTTCCCACTCAGGCAAACTACCGCAGCAGATAAAGCTGCAGAAAGCCGGGAGGGCTCTGCCGGCAGAGCTCAGCACCCTGCATCTGACTGGAGTCCAAGCACCTCCGCCCACGTCCATGGACAGTCTTATAAAAGACGTGTCTTCGCAGCCCTGGGTGTTTTACAGGATGACCTCATTTATTACCTTGCTCGTCACAGGAAATGATGTTTATCTAATCTACCATTCTTTCAGGATATTTTTTTTTTCTCCTGCACATCTGGCTTCACGCAGCATTTCTTACAGCTCAATCCCTCTCCGTGCTGAGATGAAGGAGAAATGGCACCGCTGCTGCCACGCCGGCACCCCGGTCCCTCCGGCAGCTCCGCACGCAAAGTCCACAGGGAGATTTTGCATCAAAACCTGGAGCTCGCATGCGGTGGCGAGTGGATCTCAGGATCTCGGTCTTAATCTCCCTCCTCTGCTGCATTCTTGAGTAGTGACAGCTACTTCTTGCAGTATTTCTAAATGTGGGCTCGGAGCACTCTGAGGCACAGCTTTCTGTCTGCCTGTCCAGCATCCAGCCAAACAGGTCCACATTCCTAAGCAGAAACGCTAGCGCTGCCACTCCGGAACAGCTGAAAAGCCTCGGATGGAAATTTAAACAGGTCACAAACACGAAGGAGAGCGCAGCGGCCAAATCCTGCTGCCTTAACGCAAAGCCAGGGGAGCTCAGTCCCCACCAGCCATGAGGCACCTGTGTGCCGTGCATGCCTGGGTGCCAGCGTGACCCCACGCTGGCTACACCCTGCTCCGTCTGCACTCCAGGTTGTAAAATGCTGCAGCCAAAACGCTTGCCCGTGAGCGGGATGCGCAGGCCCCTGCGGCTCACCCCACTCCCGCTGCTCGCAGCAGGGCCCTGTCTCGCCCCGGCCCGCCGCTGGCAGGACCCCGGGCTGCTCCTGCACCCCAGCGCGCCTCCAGGCTCCAGGTGCCAGGGAAAGAGATTCGTATTTTTCTCTGTAATAAAAAGGCTCTAACAGAAGCTTTCCACTGATCCTGAAAGGACGTCAAAGCAATAAAACCCCTCCTTATTTCATGACCAAGCTGCAGGATTTTTTGCTACCGAGTGCAATGGCATAATGCTTGATTTCATAAATAGAAAACCACCCTCTTCTTGCCCAGCCAAGGGAAGGACCCGCGCCATGAGCAACGGCTGCTCGGGGCTCGCTGGGGCTCCAGCCATCGGTCTGGGGGCTTTTATGTCCGGGTGTGAGTAGCTGTCCCGGGCATCTAAACACCACGGCAGCAGGTGAACAGAGCAGAAAATGCCTGTAGCTGCTGTAGCCTAAAGCAGCCGGAGCCCCGGACTAAACTTTTTCAGAGTTAATTTTACTGTTTTCAAGGTAAATATCTTCCTGGTCTTACATAAATGCTTGGGAGGAAAAAGGGAAAAAAAAAAAGAAACAAAACCCAAACCAAACCAAAACAAAATCCCGAACAAATAAAACAACAACAAAAAAAAGACGCAGAAAACCATTTCTGAAATATTTTTGGAAAAGAAGGAGAACAAACAAACGTGCACACAAAAGATACTCATAAAAGCTCTGCTGCCCTATCCAAGATTTTATCCATTTAATTCCCAAACTAAATATATCCCCTATTTGTCACGCCAGTCCGGGGGGAAGCTCATCCTCCGTTTTCCAGCGCTGCTCACAGCTCCCCACGCTCCCAGTGACATCCCCGCTCCCTCACGCACCGCACCCCCGCATCACCCGCGGCTGCGCCCACCACCTCCGGCCCGGGGGCCGTCCGCGGGAATAACGAACCGGAGCCGGTCCCGGGAGCGATCGTGAAAATTTGAGTGTCGAAACGTTGTGTTTTCGGCCGGGATCTGCCTCCCGGCGCGCCCCCCGCCCGGCGATGCGGGAGCCGCGCAGCCACGGCCGNAGCGGGGCGCTGCACCCCCAGACCTGCGGGGCACCCCCAGACCTGCGGGGCACCCCCAGACCTGCGGGGCCCCCCCGGGCTGCCGGCGCCTCCCGCCCGCCTCGTGCTGTGGAAATCGGCTGCGGGGGCGAGAGTGAAAAAGGGGCTCGAGGGATGTGGGGCAGGTGATTAATATTTTGTCGAACCAGGACAGCGGTATCTCGGCAACTAATTACGGACAGATTTATCTGTTCTCACACGCACAGATTTAGATCGGGTTTCTGTCCGAGGGCCATACCGCCAGGAACTCAAGGACTGAACATCCCCGGTGCGGTATTTCAGATTTGTGACAAAACTGTGCTTTTTAACGTTTATCCTCGCTCCCCGCGGACAGGGGCGCACCGAGAAGCCCCGCCGCCCTCGCACACCTCCTCGCCTTCGCTGCCTGCCTGGAAACGCTCGGGATTTGTCTCTCTTTTTGTTTGGTTTTTTTTGTTGTTTTGTTTTTGTTTTTTTTTTTTTTTAATCCGAGGGGGTAATTCACGCCGCCCGCGGGGTCCGGGGCTTCGCCTTGGGCTCACCTCTCGCCCCCGTTGTGGCTCCGGCAGTCAGCTCAAAGCAGGCAGAGCCGGCGAAGAAGAAACGATCCTCTACTATATATTAAAAATTCTAAATAAATCAGGCTGCAAAGTAATTAATTCGCCCGGCAGCTCCCGCGCCCAGCGCTGCCCCCGACGGGGAGCAAAGCCCCCGGTTATTCGGCGGGGACCCCCCCCGCCCCGGCTGCAGCTTCCGTAATTCCCCGGCTCGCTTTTGAGCTCAAATCGCTCGACTTGGGGCATCGCCTC
>WAAD01021488.1:58273-69372 GCA_013389945.1 Fregata magnificens | reverse complement strand
TCTTAGAGGTCTTTTCCAACCTTAATGATTTTATGGTTCTATGATTCTATGATAGTACAAGTATACTTATGGAAACATCTGAGACTGGAGAAGAGACCATAGGACTGACTGGGAAAGGAGACAGGCTGTGACTTCAAATCACTGGAGCACAGGGAACCATTTAGAAAGGAAGACTTCTATTCCTGTCATTAAATTAAATACACTGCAAGTGTGCAAAGGGAAAAAAGACCTTGTAAGTAACATAAATGTTGTAAGTAACTTAAAATGTAGTGGAAAAAAACAGTCCCCATGTGGCCCAACACCAAAATTTTGAAAGAAAAATCAAGTGGGATTGCACTATGACCAACTGATTAATAAATCTCAGCCCTGCCAGGAAAAGGTGAGGAAATAAGTTCAGGAACTACTGATCTGCCACAAAGATCGTTGCAGAAATTAGCCCTTTCTTCCCACTTACAACAAGAGATCTCCAGCTGAAGCACTATCCCTGATTACAATGATGGGCTGAGTAAAAATAGAAATTAAACTGGATTTCATTTTCTTCATCAGCCTTCTCCAGAATCTGCTTGGGGAAATGCATGAGACTGCCTATCTGTCTGTGTGAAAACTGGCAGGGTAAACAGGCTAATCAGCTCCAACCATGCCTTTTGCAATCAGACTCTCCAGAGAATTGCACAGTTTTTCCACCCTGTTTCTTTTGAAAATAAGCACTCATATTACACAGACAATCTGCATTGAATTAGTGACAGCTCTGGGTGAGCACCAACCCACCCAATTTAGGCAAGTCTGCTTGTCAGCTTTGTTTTTTAAATCTGTGCAATAACACGTGTGCCCCTTGCAGTATTGCCTGGGGCTGCTCTCTTAACGTTCCTTAGGCTCTTTGGAATAGTCTGCCCACAACATGGCATATTCGAGCAAAAAGTTGTTTAGCTCAAATTATTTTTATATCAGCGTTCAAATCTTGACTTCTTTCTTTCCCAGGTAGCAGAACCTGATAACTAACAAGACACCATGGTACCTTGACAGTGTTTGTCATTAGAAGAAACTGTTAATCTTTGTAGGCAAGACCTTTACCTACAGGTGGGGAGTTGCCCAGGGTGAGAGATGTGGGTGGCAGCAATATCCCCTGACAGCAGAAGAACTCACTTTCAGGGACTCCATCCCCACCAACTGGAATCTTAATGTGTGGCCACGTCATTTGCGTGCCTCTGCCACTGCTCCATGTTGCTGAGGGACAAGCTTTGCAGGGCCATGACATAAAAGGGATGCTTCTTGCTGGGGAGCTCCACTGAAATAGCAGATTTAGCTGTTTTAGCTTTATTGATGTTGTCATAGAATTTTGCCTTCCCTGCGAAAAGGTTTGAGGTGATTCTTCTGCAAGTAAGCCCTGCCTGGGAAGACGTGTAATTTCAGTGGTTACTTCTGTGATAGAGACAAAAAACAGATCATTCCCTCCCTTTTTCGCTACTTTGTATGTATTTTACTGAGTTGTGGTGCCTCCATTCTGTATTCTAAGTTAAGGATGTTAAATATCTTGCTGGTAAGATTTAGGTGAATCCACACAAGAGAGCAGGAATGCCTCAGGTGGCTCCCACAGTCCTGCTCCAAGGACCTGTGCTCTGTGTACAAAAGTGTATTGCATGCTGGACGACGCAGTCCTGGTGTTGACTGTTCCCATAAAGAGACATACTGGAGTCCACAGAGCCTGCAAACGGTCCACATCTGCTTTTCCTCTGTAGGGAAATCCAAGCTCATGGGCAGGTGGAGCCCAGTGTGGAGCTGAGCTGCAAACAGGTTGAGTTAATAGGGTTGAAGGCACGCCACAGCGCGGTCTGCTCATATTGCAGACTCGGCCATATGAATAAATGTCTTGACTGCCAGAATAAACCCTGCTCCTTTTCTTCTCCATTCCTGATTAACTCAGGTGCCTTTTCAGTCAATTGGGTCATGAAGCTCCCCTTCAGAAGCAGCCAGGTTGTACTGGGAGCCTGGGGAATTAACTGAAGTGGCAGACAATGAGGTGATTTGGTGAGGGCTGTTGCAATGCCTGGCCATCTTTGAGGCTACAGTTCTCAGCATGCAGCAGTGCGATTTTTAGTTTATTAATCAACTCAGGTACACATAAAAGCAAAGTGTATTAAGAATTAGAGACCCCTATTTCATCAGGGCTTTTTCCTATATTATAATTATAATGATCCTGTGTTGCTATTGAATCCTTAAATAGAGTTTGCTTTCAGCAAGGTTTGACTATCTGTGTAATAATGTTAGTTTTGACTGAGCGCTGTGACTGCAAGCTGACAATGTTGCAGGGGCATCACAGTAGGTGGAGGGACGCTTCTGCACCCCACTATGCTAAAAGGCACCTTTTATATTTATTTCCACCCTGCTCTGTTATTTTACATGTTCTGGTTGGAGACTTATATTGAATAAAATGAACAACAAGTTTGAATGAAGATGTTTATATTCCATCATTACTCCAAAATCTGAGTATACATACACAAAGAAAATGAGTCAGTGAATGACAAAATGTGTCCCTCTCTTACTCACTCTTCTTCCATTGAAGAATCACAGCCCATGCCAGACAATATCAAAGAAAAGCTCTACAAGCAACTTGCAGTGAAACTGTAAAAGCTACAGACATATCCTATCTGCTTTTATATATTTATCTTAGGGAACAAATTTGCAGTAAAATGACTGCATGGGCTAGCAATCTGTGAACATGGCTAGCAGGCATCCCATGAGTTTTTTTACAGGACGTAACAGAAGCCCCTGCCACCAATTCTTCAGTGTCAGTCACACTAGTAAAACCAAAGCTGTAGAAGGCTTCCCTACCTGTACTACTTTCAGCTGTTATGGAGATATATCCCTTAGAAAAGAATGCAGAAAAGAGCAAAATTGAGTCATACTGAAGCTTATCTGTTAAGACTACACGAGAAGCGTTCTTCAGCCAAGATACCACACATATTAAAATGGTTATGCACAGGGGCTGGTGGTAGGTACCCATTTGTGAGAGTGAGATAATATATTACTTTCCCAAAAGTAGGCAGACTGCTTATTACTTTTAACTTGCCGTCTGTGTCTTCTGGCAGTGCCAGCGACAAAAAAAATTGCCTGGGCTTGGGCCATATTGGAACAAGAAATGAGGTAAACGATGACATTAAAAAGTAATTCTCTGCAATGGCTTTTCTTTTTACTAAGTCATTTGAACATAGTATTCCATACATGTAAATTATGTGTGATAGTCATAACAGGCTCTTGCCTTACTTACATTACTTGCTGGTCCTTTCAGTCTGTATAACTGGTATACAGGCAAGCTAGCAAGCCACAGCCATTTGAGTTGATTGACAGATCTGTTAGGTAAAAGATCCTGAGATTTTGAAGCTTCTGGTGTAACCAGGTTCAGGGAACAGTGTATGGTGGACATTCATACTCCTAGAAAAATACATACTAAAGTAAAATATATACACAGTTAATTTTAATGCATCATGAGCTGAAATCCAAGCAAGTCAAGAAAGGCATCAGCAGCTTTTAGGAAAGTATCACTTTACAACATAAGAACTGGGTCCACAGTCTTTGGCCCCTGGCACATTTCAAACAGGATTCAAACACCGGTAGCCTGGAAGACTGCTGTAAGAGAGCTCTGGGGTCTGTACTCACTGGTGCAGAACTGACTGATGGACCACATCCAAAAAGTAGGAATCAAGCACCTAAATCCAGAATTGGTCTTTTGGCATGCAAGTCCAAAATGACATGGTTCTTGAAGACCTACCTGCACACCAGGCTTTTCTGCTTTAAATAGAGCAGTTTCATATAATCAAGTGACCATAATCAAAAGATTTATGACTTCTTGTGACTGAGCTTCTCATCTCATCACTCCTGCCTAATCTTAATTGGGAAACTCAGTAGAGAAATGCTGTTGATGAAGGTCTTAAAGTGATCATTGTAGTAGATATTTTTGAAAATATGTCATTGCTAACATGAGATCAAGAATCATCATAAAGTAAGTAACAGCTGCTGTTTCTTTACAAAATGTTGGACCAGGGTGTAGGTAGTACGTAGTGGCCTAGCTGTTGCTTTATTTCCCTCCTCAGACAGATTGAGTCAAATCTATTATACTGTCTATCTCGATCGCTAGAAAAAACTAGACACAGCTTCTTCTACCTTTTTATGCTTCTCCCCGTCATAACAACTATGGCAAGGCTGGGGGAGCAAAGCACCAATGGCTCCACCAGCCTGACTGCTTGACTACTACCATCAATGAGAAATTAATAAAGCTGTAGCTGAGAAAATAGGAGAAATTTTCTCTCACCTTCCCCTTCTCAAGCCCCTGGTGTAAAAGAAGCGTTAGGGTGGCCTGAGACTCATTGTAGTAGTAGTGTATCTGGCAATTCAGCCTAGCATTTGTAATTGGACTCACGACTCTCTCTTCATGCCTGAGAGCAACACACTTTGCCATTTGTGCAGTCATCTGCGCTAGTCCAAAGGGGTAGATAAATCAACAGTCTGGAAAATAAGGTTTCATGCCTGTTTTATATTCATTTTGCATAGGTACAAATGACTGTACAAGTGTCAAATGGTAAAGCATCGGATCTACGTAGGTGTTAAATAAACAGCAAATAGTTCCCACTTTATCTCCAAGTATAATTACTTTGATCAACTAGAAGAAACTTCAGTATAGCTCATAGCTAGTAATATATGAAAATGAACAGCATTTTTATTAAACATAAAATACATACATTGCTATAATGTTTGAGTTCAATAATGTCTGGGACTGATATAATTTGTATTAATCATAAAACTTTACAGAGATTGAATGTTTTTCTGCAACAGTTAGAATATAGTATTGGTAACTAAAATCAATAGTTAATTGAATTACAACACCATGATTAGATTACATGACAGCCATGTACTTACTTGTCAGTCAGCTGTAACTCGTGTTAATAAGATTCACTGAGCTCATTATCTTTTGTAGACTGTTAATTTCTGAAAAAAGGACCTGTGAACAGAAAGGATGTTGTCTTGTTAAGCAAATGCCAGTGTATTGGGTTTGCGTGGCAAGGTTTCAGTATCGGGGGGGCTACAGGGGTGGCTTCTGTGGGAAGCTCCTAGAAGCTTCCCCCATGTCTGACAGAGCCAATGCCAGCCGGCTCCAAGACAGACCCGCCGCTGGCCAAGGCTGAGCCCATCAGCGATGGTGGTAGCACCTCTGGGATAACATCTTCAAGAAGGGGGGAAAAATACCTGCGCAACTGCAGCCAGAGAGAGGAGTGAGACTATGTGAGAGGAACAACCCTGCAGACACCAAGGTCAGTGAAGAAGGAAGGGGAGGAGGTGCTCCAGGCACTGGAGCAGAGATTCCCCTGCAGCCCGTGGTGAAGACCATGGTGAGGCAGGCTGTCCCCCTGCAGCCCGTGGAGGTCCATGGTGGAGCAGATAGCCACCTGCAGCCCATGGAGGACCCCACTCTGCAGCAGGTGGATGCGCGAAGGAGGCTGTCACCCCGTGGGAAGCCCGCGCTGGAGCAGGTTCCTGGCAGGACCTGTGGCCCTGTAGGGAGAGGAGCCCACGCTGGAGCAGGTTCACTGGCAGGACTTGTGACCCCGCGGGGGACCCACGTTGGAGCAGTCTGTTCCTGAAGGACTGCACCCCATGGGAAGGACCCACGCTGGAGCAGTTCGTGAAGAACTGCAGCCCGTGGGAAGGACCCACGTTGGTGAAGTTTGTGGAGGACTGTCTCCCATGGGAGGGACCCCACGCTGGAGCAGGGGAAGAGTGTGAGGAGTGCTCCCCTGAGGAGGAAGGAGCGGCACAGACAATGTGTGATGAACTGACCGCAACCCCCATTCCCCGTCCCCCTGCGCTGCTTGGGGGGAGGAGGTAGAGAGTGATCGGGAGTAAAGTTAAGCTTGGGAAGAAGGGAGGGGTGGGGGGAAGGTGTTTTAAGAGTTAGTTTTTATTTCTCATTACCCTACTCTGATTGGATTGTTAATAAATTGAGCTAATTTCCCCAAGTCGAGTCTGTTTTGCCCGTGATGGTAACTGCTGAGTGATCTCTCCCTGCCCTTATCTTGACCCATGAGCCTTTTGTTGTATTTTCTCTCCTCTGTCCTGTTGAGGAGGGGGAGTGATAGAGCGGCTTTGGTGGGCACCTGGCATCCAGCCAGGGCCAACCCACCACAGCCAGCTTGTTACTGAACACTGCACAGAAATAATGAAAATGAATAATTTCCAGAGAGAACCTGAATTATTTGATTGACCTTTATGATTTCTACTCCTTAATGCAGACAAAATTGGAAAAGGAAAATCTCCAGATCCAGGTACTACTAAAAGCCTTTCAGGCTTTTAATAGGGTGAGGAATAACTAGTCTAGGAAACTGCCTATGACATATACAGATTTTTTAATGCCTTAATGAATGACACCCACCTTGATAATAACCCCATCTCAACTCACGCCCACCGAGTAATGCACATGAAGTGCCTTAAAACGTATGACCAAAAATCAGCTACCTGAACCATGTATTTCAGATTGTTATTATAGAGGTCACCGTACAATAAACTTTTATTTTCCGCTCTCCCATGCCACAACAGAAAAACGACACTCACGATGTTTACAAACCTATGTATTGAAGGACAGAAGTCCAAAAATCTCACGATATGCCACCGAAGAACAGCAGATGTGATTGAACATATGTATTACAGCCCACGGTACTGATGAAAAAAAAAGGGTTCCTAAGACTCTGACCTTGGGAAAATAGCTTCCTGTGCCAGCATCTGGCAATCATTTCAACGCTGAGCACTGGAAGGACACACCAGCTAAATGTGAATTTCTCAGTATTGTGAGGCGCTTCAGAGCACTCCACCCAGCATATGGTCTTGTGGCTAATCCCCACTGCACCTGAGGAAGGAAACCAAGCTATGGGGAAAGGGAAAATTATTTTCTTCACTTTTCTTCACTTTCTTACATGTGACCTGAAGTATATAGCTATTTTAATATAAATATATGTCTAAAATGTATTTTCAGTATAAATACATGGCTAAAAAAGTGTTGATCTTCAAACTTTTATTTTGAACACCAAATCACCTATAGTGTGTTATACAATCCTTTGTATAGACTTATCAAGCTTCATCTTGAAACAATTTAGGTACGAACCACTCCCTTTGAAAGGTTACTAAAAATTGTGGATATGTTATGGTTATGAAATTTCTTTTAATTTCCAGGACCAATTTGCCGACCAATTTTATAGTCTTAGGTTTTTTGTTTGTTTTGTTTTATTTTCCTTTCTCTCAATATTAGAAATGGAATTTTTTCTTGTACTTGGTCTGCAGAAGTTTCACTTTTTTCTTCTGTAACATTTCACCACATTTCTGTTGCAATGGCCCACAAGGTGGTCAAGCTTTATTTTTTAGGGTGGTCCATCAGATTGCACAAAACCCAAAGAGCAGGCCATCATTTTGGTCATGATCTCTCCTCCAACCAGTGGGTAGAGCCTTCCCTGCAGCACTGAGTTAGTCACTAACTGCAATATTAAAACGCGTTGGCCCCAGAATCTTTCTCTGTAGGACACCTCTATTTTCTGATAACTCCTTCTCAGTACAATCCACTGAGGCCTACCCTAAACAGTTCTTTGTCATCTTTATGATTCTTACATTAAACCTCATTTTCACCTTTGACTGAATTGCTTAACCTTCGTCTTAATCTGAATTGCTCGGGGGCAATCCGATATGAAATGAGAAACACTAAGTCTTATTGAGATCTAGTGGCACCAAGTTTGCATACACTCCTACTCCTACTGTTTTCCATTAACAGAAGTTTTGTTACTTCTAAGACTAATCTCTCAACTATAAATTCGTAGAACATTATCCTCTGGTCTTTCCTAGTGAAGAATCAACTGCTGTGTTCAAGCACAGTTTTCCAATGCCTGCCAACATCTAAGATATGCATTACTGCAAAGTGATACAATCCATTAGGGTACTTTCACCTAATTCCTTAGTCTGTTTTTTGCCTCAGGAGGTACAGTTCCACATACTGGTTTTGTGCCATTTAATGAATTATCATTCTGAGCTCCATATGTCTTTCTGTAGCAGATCTTTTTTCATGAACTTCTCACTGTAGAAAGCCCACGATGGCAAAGCTACTCACAGAAAGCTTGCATCTGGAATGCTCTTACATAGCAATTTCTAACTGAGCTTAGGACTGATAAATTTTGCATCCTCCAATGTGCTTTCCTCAAAGTGTTTTGTTTCACATACCAACTATAATCTTACCAAGGCCTCTATAAATTAATGGAATTGCAAAGTGCACTATCCATCTTCAAATCATTCACAAACTCTTCTGTATTTTCAACTGGTTTATGTACCTCTTGGTAAGAAACATCTCTCATTCAGACGCTTCATTTCTACAGAGAGAACAGTACCCTTCAGACTGCAACACAGTTTCAGAGTTGCCTTCTTATGACTCTATTAAGTAAAACTATGAAAACATAAAGTGCATCAGAACAAGACATTGTTAGAAATAGGGCTGAGTGTTTTCCTTTTGCCTGTACTTGTTGGTGCAAACAGAAATTCAAACGCTGTTGATATGATTGATCTATGAGACAATGGTTGAATCATTTCAGCTGATATTTCAGCAAAATTCACCTGATTTCACTCAGTATCAGTATGGTTAGTATTTGGCAAAGTTAAAAAGTGACTGAAAGCAGGCTTTGACTGTCGTAAAAAAATAATATTAGCAATGTTTTTTATGTACCCAGTGTAACTAAGTTCAGAATCTCAGTCTGAAAATACAAAGCATTACTTACAGCAAAATGAAGATCAAAATTTGTCAAATAAATCAGCATTTCAAAAATTTTCTTTAGAACTTCTTAGCTTAATCTGCACACTTGTGTCCTACTCAGCCCTCTGGAATACTATATCTAAGAAACAGTGTGTATTTGTAACAAGGAAGTTATACTAAATTAATTATATATTTCAATTTTAGCACTCTAAATGGAAACGATGTAAATCAAAAGAGTTTTCAGTGCCACATAGACCATTCTTCCTCTTTTCTATAATTAGCCATTTTTAATTGGCACAAAAAATATTCTTTGACTTTTACAACAAGAACACCTTATATATAATATTCTTTATAGAGGCAAACAGGAAACGTAATACTTATTATTGCAGCAATAATTCAACTTTGCTGTATTTTCTTTACAAATTCTCGTGTGTTTTGGGGGTATTTAGTCAGGTCACTGTAACAATCCATTCCAAGTCAGGTCATCAAGTTGCCTGGCAACTGTGTTCGGGATTGACAAAGGCAAGCTACCTTCCCATTTTTTTTACCTCCCTGTTAAAATCAATATGACAAGCTTGATATTGGTCATGTGAGATTAGCTGAGAAAATGCATGAAATTGCCAGAGAAGTGCATTGCTCAAGATATTCAATTTCGAAGGCTAGGTCCAAGCACATCACTCTCTTACAGCTCTGTCATTATGGTTTTCCCTACCAGCAGCTTTTGTTAAAGTATTATTTACAGAGACGTTATTTCATTTAGTACACGTGCTTCATCTCAGCACTGGCTTTTATTGTTTTGGTTTTTTTTTTTTTTTTTTTTTTTTGAGCTGTTTCATTCAGAACTGAGCAAGATCAGCCCATGTTTCATAACAATGTCAATGATGTTTTGTACTGAGCAGTTAAGTTCAGTGTCATTAGGAAGAGAAATTGATCATGGAGTGGGGTAGCTCAAATGCAGTACTGTTTATATTTAAAAATGCAAGAACCTTTATTTTCTGAATGGAGCAAAATTCAATGGACACTGTTTGTTCATGAATTCAAATCTCCTTTTCAGCCATGGAGCTTTCTGCTTTTCCCAGTTGCTTTGCAAGGGCCTGTTCAGTGTTTTCATCTAGTGCTCATGTCTTTATCGTCTCTTTATGCTTCCCCAATCTCTCCATTATTTTCCATAAGAACATACAAGATACCACTAAATGATGGCCATAAAACCCCCGAAACCCTCTCGTTAATTTGAAATTATTTGTGTCTGCATTTGAAATCAATATTGTTATTTGGGCATGCCAGTATGCATCATTTTGGGCACCAGAGTTAGAAATAAATCAGGGTCAAAGCCAAAGTCCTAGCCCTAGTTCCAGTTCATCACAGTGTCAGCCACGTACCTCTAATCAAACAACTCGTGTGGCCCTGACAAGTAAGGGCATCCACTGCTACCTTTCTGTATAATGAGACATGACCTTGAATATCTTTACCCCCAAACCAAGGTGGAGCTATTTTAAATTGGTTTTCTTTCAGGAAAATAGTAGGGAATAATGATGTCCATGAGATGTACAAGTGTAAGAAAACTAAAATGTGGCAGGAGGAGATTGCAAAGTCAGGATTTATTATAAGGATTTCAGTATTACAGGATGCTGTAGAAAGGAAGAAGAAGGATAATACAATCTTGAATTTAACAAAAAATGAGTTATGGTATCTTGGCATTTACTGAATTTCCCTGTGTTGAGCATGTAGGCTGTTTATGTGTGACCTACGGACTGGTTACCACTTGGTTGCATGATTGGTTATCTTGGTCATTAAACATTTTTTTCTGCTTTCTGGTCTGACAAATGAAACTTGTAAGATAGGAGACAAACGAAAGACAAAAGATGAATAGTGAAGTCCTCATTTTTAATACACCGTTACCCAAGTCTGCAGGTAAAGATGGGTGTAGTCTTGCTCCTAATATTTTGTGTGAACAAAAAAACTTTTGTGAAAGCTTTTGGCAGTTAGCAAAGAGGCATAAATATAACCCACAAGAGAAGCCATTTAGATTTCAAATCAGTGTTCAGAAATGTTTTTCAAGGGTTTGAGAAGCTGAGCTGAACACAAAGCTTCAATATAGGTATTTTTGATAGAAAAGTATATTTGTTTATGCTCTGATGGTAGCTGTGCTTATATCTGGCTGTCGCATACTTTCACATTTCATGTACCTTCTGAGAGACATACAGTGTGTTTTTCAAAATTCTGACAGAATATAGCTGCCCATGCAGAAAACCTGCTTTCTAGGCTAGTTTTCTTTTTGCAAACTGTGTGGAAAAAAACCCAATCAACAGCCCCCCCCCCCCCCCCCCCA
>WAAD01021488.1:39545-56590 GCA_013389945.1 Fregata magnificens | reverse complement strand
AGTCTCCACCTACATCTCTGCATTTGCAGTGTTGTTAAGTGACTTGTTCTGATATTCTCTGAAACTATGAAAGAATTTGGAGATGATCAGAATTCAAAATGAATGTTGGTGGCCTGCAAGGACAAAATGGACTCATAGTGGTGTCTTTGCAGTACTACCCAACACTGAGATGCCTAGAGAGGTACAGCACAAATACTATGGGGATNAAATTAATGAGTAAGATTTTGAAATTAAGGGTAGTCACGTTTGGAGATATGTATCACTTTTCCTACATATGAGACATAAGAAATAAATTATGTTCTAAAGCAGAGATCTAGTTTACTCCAAGGGTGGCCCTGAAAGTCTGACAGTGTATTGTAAAAGTGGCAATCTGATTGACTGGAAAGCAAAAAGAGAAATGCTGCTTGGCTTTAAGTATGACAAACAGCAGCCCAGAAAATTCATTTGTAATAGCTGGACCATTTCCTACATTCCTGTGTCATATACTCAAAATATTCTACTGTGGTATTATGGTTGCATCTTTACCATTTGCAGGAGTGGCTCAGAGGGCATGATTGAGGTCACAGTTGATACTTGTTCACATTAGTTAGCTTTCAGAGAGTCACTTAGCTCAGTTCTGGACCAGCTCAGTTAGTACTCTTCAGGGGAAACCACAAGTCACCAGGTTTTTGAAANGTGTTTAGAGATGATGGACCCAGACTTCTGTCAGAGGTGTTCATTGATAGAAGCAGGGGCAATGGACACAAGTTGCAACAAAAGAAATTAAAATCAAATATTAGGGAAAAAAACTTCACAACAGTTGAGTCAAATACTGGAACAGGTTGCTGAGAAAGCTTGTGGAATCTCTGTCCTCAAAGGTAATAAAAACTCAGGTGAAAAATTCCTGAGCAACCTGACTAAAATG
Organism: Fregata magnificens; assembly: GCA_013389945.1. Classification (NCBI taxonomy): domain Eukaryota; kingdom Metazoa; phylum Chordata; class Aves; order Suliformes; family Fregatidae; genus Fregata; species Fregata magnificens. Next base: position 55,686 of record WAAD01021488.1, on the reverse strand, counting down.
AGTTCTGTTTGGAGCAGGATGTGGAACTAGATGACATCCAGAAGTCTCTTCCAACCTAAATTATTCCATGATTCTGTGAGAGCTTGGCATTGTAAATCAATGGTGGGGGCAGTCCTCCAAAAATGGGCTGTCTTAAGTTGAAGCTTTTGATTGAGAAACTTCTTAGCTGTTTAGCATTTAAAGACTCTGAACAAAAAATAGAATTTTGAGTATAGGGAGGAGGGATTTCTAATTCATGTAGAAATGCTGTTTTCACTAGGCCATTCTGAAAAAAGAATATTGTACAATTCTCTCCTAATCCAACCACTTTTTAGGAAGAAATCATAATGCAGATTCTGCCATAATGCAGAATGGGTATTTGGACCCTCAACAGGGGGTCCAATAGCACCCTAGTCCCTAACTGCAGGACTACTGGAGGACCCCAAGCCCAGGCCAGAGAAAGTCCAGTATTTCAGAGTATGAACACTGAAGTCAATAAATGTGCATTCCACGCCTGAAGCAGAGTGCTTCAGTTTCCTGAAACTCAGCAGTTAGGATTGCAATTTTCAGTATTCCTTTGGGGCCCCCTGGAAGATATAAAGCTGTTCTCCCCACTTCAGAGCTTGCCGTGGACTAGCTCTTGTCTGTTTAACTGGTTTTGCCTTCCTCTCTGCCTGCTTCTGTCACTCAGCTGACAGTGGCTTTCCTCCATCTCCTCATTCCACATCACTGCTTTTGGGTGGACACTTCTGTTGTCTGCAACTTCTGCCATCCGAGGGGAAAAACCCCCACCTTTCTCCATTTTACAGAGCCTCCGCATACGTTTTTTTCAAAGTTCAGACAGAAAGATTTTTCTTGCCGGTTTGCTTAATACTATGTTTATTTCTTCTATTTGCCTTTGAGTTTTGAGTTCATACTGTTATTTAAGTCCAAAGCAGTCTCACAATTAATGCCTAAAAATATAAGTAAAACTCCCTTTCCCTCAAATGGGTAAAATAAATTTCTAGTATTGCAAAGGACTCATACACATGATAAAATTAATATAGAGCAAATACTTTCACTCTTTTATCTGAGATATATGTAAATAAAGTTTGACACGTGTTCTAGGAATGTGGTTTACCTTTGCCACGCAGTAGGATGAGGGCTTTAAAAAATGAGCTTCATTTGAAAGTGTCCATTTAAACCCTGGAAACCAAATTCTGTTGATAGGATTTTTGCCTGATTAATGAAGGAAAAAAAAGACTGAAATATTTTCCTCAGATTAGTATCAGCACAAGAGGTACATTCATTCTATCCTCTGTTGTCAGTGGATACACAGTCAAACCTTTGTTACACAGTACCCATCCTCCCTTTGTATGGGTGATACAAATCACGTCTTTCTCAGGAGAAAAAAAATCTTCTGTGCTCTTTCATAAAGAAAATTCTAATGCATTTTGGAGAACTTTCTTCCCTTTTTATAGATACTGCTGGCCAAGAAAGAAATAGAACTTAGGTCACAGAACAGTTTTAGTGTGTAAACTTGTGGTGCCATACAATATGTCTTAATATTACAGGTTTAGTACTAACTGCGCCCCAGTAATTTAATAATTCTGTGGGAAGACTGCTGGGTTATAGAGGATATTTTTCTTGTGATTTCTTTGTGGCAAATCAGAAATTACAGCAGTGCTCAAAGGAATAGAAATCTTAGATACTCATGACCTTCACTGAAACCCCTTTCGTCACTTGTCAGTTCTTTAAGGGGCAATTTAATTGTAGCTCTTTGGCGGTGACAAGGTAAGTGCTGGCATTTTGGCACTGTCATTCATTAACCTCATGCAATGTCAGCAGCAGTGCCTCAGACATGTCACCATTTCCCTCGTGATGGCAAGCTGACTTTTAGGACATACATTATTCCAGAGATGCCTACTAGACAAGTCTGCATGCTTCACATTCTTATGTATTGGGCATCATTTGTGCATTGTTTATGCAGTTAAATAGTTTCAAGAGTACAACCAACTTGTCTAAATCCAGGAGAAGAAAACCTGCCACGTGCCATGAGCAGAAAACTACCTAAATCATTTAAGTTGCTCAGAAATTAAAAATAAAAAAAACAAAAAACCCCCAACAAAACAAAACAAAACAAAACAAAACAAAACAAACAGACAAACAAACAAAAAAAACCCCAACCAAAAACCCTCTTGAGTATAAACTGATAGGAAACGAGAATCTATTATCACAATACCTGAACGTTTAATAAAATTCTTTCATGTACAAATTTTTTAAAGTATAATTCAATAAATAAAATACCAGAATGCAAGACACACAATATACATTATAATTATTATTATTTATTTCATATTTCATACTTTTGCATGCTTGTAAGAAACCAAACTATTAATAATAAACAGGTTGTGTGCTGAGAATTATTTGCTGATAACAACAATAATTGCCAATGCCTAGAAAAATGGTATATATTGGATTGCACCTTTCCTCTACTCCTTCTTCATTTGGGCCTCAAAGTGACTGCAGATTCTGTGCAATACCGCAATATTAATGTTAATAATGACAATAATAACAATAAATGAGCTTGATTCTCACTTTGCAAAATGCACAGTAGGTGAATAAAAGATCGTTCAAAAATGAAGTAGTTGTTATGTTGATTTTATGCATGTCTCAAGATGCAAACACGTGAATCTAGATTTGAAACCCCAGAGATGTAAATCTTTTGGGTCCATCTATTCTTTAACTTCTTCTAAAATCTGGATCCACCTTGAAGCTGGATCTTAATGCATTCCCCTATTTCCATCCTATACAAAAGCCTATTCTGACTAGTCTAGAGCTTGAGCCAGCACCCCGATATCCCCAGTGCCTGAAATCAGATAGGTGAGAATAGTCAGTTCTGAGGTTCATTGCCTTGTTAGAAAGAGTTTAACAATATTCCTTTCTTTAACCAAAATGAAAGGATTTTACTTCTGTCACTGAAAAAACATCCCAAAACAGCAGATAGGAAGGAGTAACCTAGTCATAAAAAATTGATGGAATCAGGTTTACTAGGGATGTCTGAGGAGAAAGTTGAAAGAATTTCTACCAAAACCAAGATGCAAAACCCATGAGTACATGAGTACTGAAACAAATTTTACTCTCTTTTTTGTTTCTTCCTTTAAATAGTTTCCATTTTAGGCTACTCAAAAGGTATTATATATGAATATGTATGTGCCAACATAGATACAAAGATACAGCAAAAAAGTAAGATAGGACTAGCTAAACAAAGTGAACTTAAAAAAAAAAATTACAAATGACTGATGTGACTTTCTGGAAATGCTAAAGTAGCTTTTTATAAGAATGCTAAACTTTTCCTTTCAGCAGAGACCACCTAATAAAATAATGTGTATTTCAAATGTAGAGATATCACGGTTCAGAAAAACTCCACACAGTTCTGGTATTGAGGTGAAATTGCAGGGAATATGAATCACCTAGAGAATTATTATTGCAGAGTTCAGAAAATGAAAATTTTATCTTAGAAAATTTTTGTAACTTATATATCTAGCACTTATTTCAGATGAAATAGCAAACTTCAGGCAAAAAGAAAAAAAAGCAAATTTCAGGCAAAATAACAACACTTTCCTAGGATAAGATTTAAATATTTTATTTTGCTGAATTATAAATGTTGCTTATTGATGCATGCTTTAATATCTTTTTAAATTGTAGCCAAGATTAAAAATCTATCATCATTGTTAAAATGTTAAACTGATACTCTTTTATTTTCAAAATATTTTCTTTCTATTTTTAATAACTATTGATCATATCAATGTGATTTTATGAAAAAATATTATTTATTCAAAGCAGCACTTTCCAGAGGAAAAAAGGTTTCAATGACTTATTTCTATCAGCTCTGCTACTGACTTTAATAGAAACCGTGTAGGTGAAAGCAAGGGCATTGCTGAGAATGTATGAGAGTGGTGTGTAAGCAGAATGACTGAAACTCCAGGCAGGTGAAGTTAAATGAATTGCAATACAGTGCTGAGGGCCAAAACCAGACATTTCAGTGCATCGTTACAGTGTACCCGTAAAAAAACAATAATAATTTCCAAACATTTTACTAGATGCAACGGTATATGTTATATAAACATGGTTCTGCAAGTAAAATGCTATCCATGCTAAAGAAATGTTAAATGTTTAGAAAGCATTAATGGCATCGACAGAAAAGCAACAGGGACTGTAGCAGGGACTTTTCCAGTCAAAGAAGTGGTGATAGAGGTAAAGAGAAAAATGAAAAAAACAAGTTCAATTAGAGAGTTGGGATTCTGTCCTGTGAAAGCAATTCCATACTGATATACCAGGCAGTTTAAGAGTCCTCTTTTCTAAGAGCAGCACTCCACTACAGAGCTGCAGCTCAGACCCAGACTGAGAACAGCATTTTGCCAGGAGGGCCCATTGCACATTCACGCCAATCACACTAATTGATCCAACAGTTTTTGCTATAGCAGTTTAAGAGAATTTAGATTCTCTCTGGTTTTTATTCCCCCTTCCCCCCAGGGCTGGCAATACAGATGAGTGATTGCCTTTTGTCATACATAAAGATTTAGAGACACAACATTAATTGCTGTCCTGACAGCTTCCAATTTGATGACCAAAAATTGAACCAAATCAAAAACAAGTGCAGGAATGATTGGATTGGAAGATTATGATGAATCTCTGAGTGTTTCCCCCCCCCCCCAAGTTTTTCTGACACCTTTCCAGAGCTAAACTCCTTCTTGCATATTAACCAAAGCATTACAGAATTATAACATTTCCTACCTGTAAATTAAAGGCATTTCTTTCACTGCACAAGTAACTAAAAACAAATTCTCAGTGGAAGGAGCAAGTTATAAATATCCTTATAAGAAATGGATAGGTAAAGCTGATCCTACACTGCCTTGTTTCCTTTTCTTCTAAGTAAAATGCCACATTCTGCTCTACCTTACATTTATATTGGTCTCCACTTCCATGCTATCTCACTTAAGGGGCTTCTCAGATGATTAATCCTCAAGTAACAAAGCGTTAGATGGCTTTTATCAAGTCCTTTCTGCCCTAGAATGGGAAAAATGTGATACTGCTGGCCCCGGAAAGCCAAGCAGGCCAATGTGAGGACAGAACTGACTCATTATCTTTACTTTATACGCATTTAACCAAAAAGGTGAGAGAAGCTAAATGAGATGGTGTTCTGCCTGAGAGAGCTGGCAGGGTGGGAAAACAACAGACAAAAAGCCTTGCTCCATCGGCTTCTCCCAAACAGCAGTAGCAATCTTGCTTTGCTTCCTTTCCTGGAAAGATCTTGAAAAATTTAGTAAACATCAATTAGTTATCCAGGCATGTCCACAATAAAACAGAAATTTGTATTAACTCTAGGACAAGGAGAAACAGGAAACAGATGCGAATTTGGTCCCCTTTGTTTGTATCAGAAATAGTGTGGTCTCTCTATAGTGGGGGGATCACTACGGAAGAGATTATCCCCCTGTACTCGTCACTGGTGAGGCCACACCTCGAATACTGTGTTCAGTTTTGGGCCCCTCAGTACAAGAAGGACACTGAGGTGCTGGAGCGTGTCCAGAGAAGGGCAATTAAGCTGGTGAAGGGTCTAGAGAACAAGTCTTATGAGGAGAGGCTGAGGGAACTGGGGTCGTTTAGTCTGGAGGTTAAAGGTCTTTTCCAACCTAAATGATTCTATGATTCTGTGATTTCAACAGAACTAGGTTCAAAGAAATTAAAGCACTTGGTGACAGTCAGACAAGTGTGGAATTTCTCTCCAGACTCAAGTGTTTGATTGATCATGTTTAGGTTGCCTAAAAATAGGAATCTATAGCCATAGGGTATCTCTGAGGGTATCTGCATGGGGCTGACAGATATGACACAAGACCTGCATGAGACTCATGCCTTCTGGAGCAGCTCCTGAAAGGCCAAACGGGATATCCCATGCTATCTCAAGAGGTGCCAGACAACTTCACATATGTAAGTAATCCACATCCTTAAACTTAGCTGTTCTTAACATGGTTTTCTATATAAGCTACATGTAGAAGCATCAGTTGTAGACAAGGGAAATATAGTCAATGTAGTCAAAGGAGAGGAAAGGGAAATTCAGCTCACCCTAAAGTACTGGCTTATCTGAATTGCTTTCTAGGCTTCAGTGACTGCAGTGATCAGATCTTTATGGATACTTGGAGAGCTCTGAATAAATTCTAAACTATTCTTAGGTGTCTTATAAATATTCTATTCAGACTTTTTCCCCGGAAAAAGCTTATCCTCTCATCCTATAATACCAGGCCTCATTTTTCACCCACTGAGCAATAAACTGATTATTTGGGGATATCATAAATATACCAAATATAACAAGAGACAGAGTCTTCCTTTTACAGGAAGTAACAAAATACTTGAATTTTAGTTTTGATTATAAAGTTACTTCACTATGGAACAAGCCAGTTACTGTCATTGCTGTATCCAAGTCTGGAAGAACAGGGTAATATTTAGCTTCCTAACATCTCATTTTGATAGGAGTACCTTGAACTGGGCTAGGAGAACCAGTAATTCAAAATTTCTGCTGAAAAAGAAAAAGTTGAGAGGGGAAAATCCCCAAAGACTGAACAAAAGAATGATAGTGCGTATAATTTTGAGACACTCAAAGAGCAGGTCAGTAAGCTCTAAATGGGAGACAGGAAGCTCAATGTATGTTTTCATAACAAAATAATCTCTTGTAAATGCAGGACCAGCCAAAGTCATAGAAAAGTAATCTGCAGCAAAGGGAGGGAGTGAAAGAACATGATTCAGTGGGAAGAAAAACATTTAGAGGAAAGAGGAGTCAGGGAATCTTGAAAGGATGCTGTCTTTGGCCAAAACTCCTGTGAATGCTGAGAGGAAACCATGATAAAGAAATGTCTGTAAGTGTGCTCATTATTTTCTATAGGTCTGTGCACTTATTATGCTAAAAAAATACAAAAACCTCTCAGAGGATACACATTTGTCTTCATGGCGTCTTAAGCCAGTTAGGAATTAAGCGGTAAAATGGAGTATCTAGAGCTCTGTCTGTGTTAGTAGCTCTACTGGGCCACGGCTTGTTCTCTGGTCCCAAAGCCAGCTGGCACAGCGCAGCTCACTTCCACACAGATAAGCTCTTCTCAGCCCCAAAGCAGAGTGGCCCCTGACCCACTCTGTCCCCAGGCAGCACGAGGTGGCCCTGGCCAGAGCCATGATACTGGTCCAGCTCAAGTTGCTGGGCTTGGCCCTGCTTTGCTCACACCACCCAGCATCACTAGATGGCCAGGAGAGTCATGGAAAGGTGCTTGGTTAAGTTACTAGCAAATACTAAGCCTTGGGTGTGGGTGGGTGAAGCAAAGGTTCGTCTGGCATGTGGTGCCGCCCGCAAGCCCCAGTTGTGCATCGCAGGGTAGGGTACAGGGAGGGGCTTAGCCTGGGCTCCTGCTGCATGGCAGGAGCCTGACAGGGCTCACGTTCAGGGGATCTGCCTGTTCATGTTAATTTACTCTGCTCGTTTCCCCTTTTCTCTTCCACTTCTCTCCCTCTTAATCTTTTCAATATTTTATCTGAAATAAAAAAAAATACTTAAAAGTAATATCTGGCGCTCTTAATTTCTTCTTATTCTCTAGTTCACAGCCAAACTCAGCCAAGATCATATTTTATATACCCAAACAGACATGCAGACACTTTCAGGAATCTCTAATGCACTTTCATGTATTTTATTACTGGTCATTCTTTCTCGTAGTTATAAAAATCTGCACTTAATGTACAAAAGTATTGCACAGGACAAATAAATTCAATTTAAATCTCAATGACACTTTGTCCCCAGATTTACAAAATGGGTTGAGAACCCGTATTTCTGAATATTTGCAGGCATCAATGTATTTTCATAAGTTTAAGGAAACTGTAGCCCTCTCTGGTTTACCTGCACTGAGATTATCAATGTAGTTTATCCAGGTCATGGAGTGCAGAGTGACCCCAGGCCCCAAAGTGTTTCTGCTTAAAGCACAATACCACATAAGCAAAGCTATACTGCCTGGAGAGCTGTACTGTTCTCTGGTCTAGGAAACAAGACAGGATGAAACCTACTTGATTCAAGCTAACTTTTACACAAAGCTCTTTGTTCCCAGAATAAGGAGAGCAAGCAAACACAGTGAAATATCATTGCTGACTACACTAACTAAGCTCAGGTCCAATTAGAGGTATTAATTCTACTTGCACCAAACTCTTCGGAAGTAGCTCTGACTTAGTGTTTCAAAAATACCCTTTTCTGGTGGTGAACTAGACATGGGTCCATGGATGATAAGGCAGACACCTCGGATCCAGTTCTAAACTGAAGTTAGTGGCTACACCTGTACTAGTAAATTATACAGTGCCAGGGCACAAACCTGGTCAAAAGAACTGTCACCTACTCTGTGAAATTATTAGACTTGTTCTCTGAAACAATTTGACCATGGTAAGCGACATAGTCCCAGACGATATTCAGGCATGCTCAGCAACCACCCCAAATAGGCAGCTTAGATGCTAACTTTTTCAGGAGAGCTGCACAGTATGAACATACCAAGAGAATATCAACTGACTTTTGGGCAAGAGAACTGGACCTAACATTGTTTTGTTTAGTAGTATATACTTAGACAGTAAATCTGGGTGCACCCAGACTAATTCCAGCTGAGGCTATCTCTAGCAGAGTTGTTGCAGTGTCTCCCTAACCGACTCCTCAAAAGTCCTGGTTTCTACAAGTTTTGTTAATTTGGGCTCAGGGTGAGATCTTGGAGAACTTTTCCCCATGTATCTATACCCTACCACGCTGAATCTAGTGAGCCTTTGCAGAACCACTGTACTGAGGAGTGCTGTACAGGGAACCTCAGTGGCTCTGTTGGAGCTAGCGTAATTTACATGGCTGGAGCTGAACTGGTACTAGTAAGTCCAGCCAGACTAACACTGGCTGCAGTTTTTCTGCTGCTTTGTCCAACAAATATTTATTATATTTTCTCCATCTCAGATCTTCTGTTCAGGAATTGATTACACATGGCTTTATATCAAATGAAGATCTAAAGTAACACACATAGCAGATCTGGAACATCACTTTAAGCAAAGTCCCTATCCAAGAGGTAACTAAGAACCTCTACTCTATTCAAGCAAGTAGATAAAATCATTGTGCTGATAACTTCTTGGAACAATAGGACAGGACTTTGCTGTAAACAGAGTTCAGTGGCTGTCCTGGTTTCAGCTGGGATAGAGTTAATTTTCTTCCTAGTAGCTGGTATAGTGCTGTGTTCTGGATTTAAGATGAGAATAATGTTGGTAACACACTGATGTTTTAGTTGTTGCTGAGCAGTGCTTACACTAAGTCAAGGACTTTTCAGCTTCTCATACTGCCCTGCATGTGAGGAGGCTGGAGGTGCAGAAGAAGCTGGAAGGGGCCACAGCCGGGACAGCTGACCCAAACTGGCCATAGGGGTATTCCATACTGTATGACATCATGCTGAACAAAAACCTGGGGGGGTTGGCCGGGGAGGTGTGGCCACTGCTCGGGAACTGGCTGGGCATCGGTCAGCAGGCGGTGAGCAATTGCATTGTGCATCACTTGTTTCGTATATTCTTTTATCATTATTATTATTTTCCCTTCCTTTTCTGTCTTATTAAATTGTTTTTATCTCAACCTACGAGTTTTACCTTTTTTCTGATTCTCTCCCCGATCCCACTGGGGGGAGTGAGCGAACGGCTGCGTGGTGTTTAGCTGCCTGCCAGGTTAAACCAGGACAGTGGCCTTGAACTGTTCTGTGTAAAACTTCAACACATATCCTGACTCCAAATCTCAAAGAGTACAGTACTTGACATGTTTTTTTGCCATACTAGTATATTTTATTTTTTTAGTTAATAGGTGTGAGCATCTTAGCTGTGCACTAAGCCACAGAACACTTCATTTTACAAAAGCTACAGGAACCACAGGTATGAGCCTTCTTTTTATTGCTGTTTACCTCTATGCCAAGTGTAGATGAAGGTTGCATGGGAAATCCTGCTGTTGCTCAATCAGTTGGCAGGTTTTTCCTTGACTTCACTGAGGGGAGTGTCTCACTTTTGAGGAGGAGTGCAGTGGGAGATCTGAGCAAATGCTGTGCACAGTTACAAATATCAGCAAGTGGGAGAAGGCAGTGGAAAAATCAGTAAAAGTAAATTAACTTTTGTAAGATCACCCAAAGATAGAACCTAGGAGTTCAAACCATCAAGTTTCCCTATAGCTGTAGCAAACCCTGGTTATTTACCAATCATGCAGTAATTGATGCTTCAGCTATCCCAGCTTTCTTTGGTAACACGAACCCTGTGAGCAAATGAAGAATCAGAAGCAGCGATAGACTTAAACGCTTTCATACAATTTCAAACACTGCAGTGAAAAGATATACTTTTTTTTTCTTCAACACTTTCTGTTCATTTCCTTCTTATTTATTCATTGTGTTAGAATAATAAAGAACTTGATCCTTTTCATTTAGAGAAAACTGTTATAATTTGCTGTCCCTGTATAGGTTCCATATGCACATGGAATAATGTGTTTAGAAACCAAAGGAAATAGATCTTTTAAAAATCATCTGTCATCCTGTAGTATTCTCTATGGTGTTTTGATTTAAACTCAATTCTTCCTGATCTTTCTCATTATTCACTGTTGAACTGTTTAATGCCAGAGTTGCAGGCCAACTGGCAGAAAGAACGCATGGAAAGTATTGTTTCCCTGCAACATGAAGTTGGATGTCTCACTTTCACTATTCTCTTTCACACCCAAGACAAATCCTGAGCTCTGTCACAATGGCCCACATTGATGAAAATGCCAAAAAGATACAAAAAGACAGCAAATGGAAGGCTTCTAGAATTATTATTATTATTTAGTATTAAGAAAATCAAGGTAATACTTTTTAGCCTTTTGAAGTCTTTGCATTTTCTCCTCTTTTGTACCGTTAGAGATATTTTTAAGGAGACAGAGTGGAATCTCAATTCCATTGAAATAAATTGTGAAATTCTAAATAAAGTTGCCAGGGGCAATACTGCTTACTTACTGCTTTTGTTATCAAACTTTGTAAATTACCTTTTTGCTAACCAAGACCACTGCCTTCAGCAGGAACAGCTTTCTAGAGTTCCCCAGTGAAAGCTGTATTCCTTTATAGAGAGAAAACAAAAAGTATATGCATACTTGGAAGCTTCACACCAATGTTAGATAAAATCTGCTTTTGATTAAATAAATAAATAACATCTGCTTAAATCTTAGAACAGACATGACAAACTGCAAGCTGAAACACTTGCGTATATTTGATGATTTGAATCAGACATATGTAAGCTTTAGTCTATCAGTAGTTCTGAAAATAAGGGTCAAATTGGGCTGTACAAGTGAGGATCACAACCAGAAGTGGGAATAATCAGCAGAAGCCTAAAAACCACTGCTATGTATGTTAAGCCTGGCTTGTATGCTAAAGATGGTTTTGCATGCTAACCACTGTAGCATTCATTCTCCAGACTTTTTCTTCTTGCTTTACAATTTTTTTCTCCAGTTCTTTAGTTCTAGGCTTTTTACTTACAGGCAACACTTGACAATATATTTGGGATGCAACTCAGCCTCTTGTCCTCTGTTTCACCCAGTTCCCTCCTCCCCAGGTACTGAAAGGTCATACTTTCACAAAAGCCTCCCCTTTTAGCCTCCATCCAACACTAATTATCAATGTTTTCCTCTTTGTTACACTAAAAAAACCCAATTATAATAATCCTGCCTTTCTTGAATTATATTTCACTGTTTTTCAGACTTTTTGCATGTATGTGAGAGGACGTGTCTCTATTTTTCTCTTTTGTTCCCAGTGTATTAGAACATAAAGGTGAGCAGTACTGGCATATTCATCTGGATCTATCAAGTTACAGTTACTGGTACAAGTCTTCTGTTGTCTATAGGATACGGACATATGCTATAATTATTGTTCCATCACTGCCCTCAAGAGTGAACATCTGCTCCTACCATATCATCACAGTTTTAATCTTCTTGTAGCTCCTGTTTCCTTGAAGAGCAATCCAAAGGAGACAGACCCTGTCTTTTACTTTTCTCCAGTTTTTGAACAGCTTCCAGGCTTTCACCAGAGTGAAGTGAATACCTCGAGCTCCCACCAGTATTCATTTAAATGAAAAGCTGAATTCCCTTTAGCTGTGCTTGTGCCTGTGAGCAGATGGAGTGAGGTGGGAATCCAACTTGCTCACAGGCATAAACACAATAACAGCAAATTGAATTTGCTGTTCAAGAGGTGGGGGTCACAGTGCTCAGAGAGCAGCCACAGCCACTGTGCAAACTGCATCAAGTGAGGGAGCCACAGGATTTGCATCAATATGAAGTGTCCTCCTACCAGCTCACAGGCGTCATGCTCTCTTGCAGCCTTTCCCAACTGTGATGGAGAGCCCCTGTTTGCCCATTCCACCCTGACTCACCTCTGTCGTTTACACACTTTAAAAAAATTTTGGCCAGGATAAATTTTACCCTTTGAAAACACCAAAGGCAGGAACAAAAAAAAGTATTCCCACAGCAGATCTCAAATCAGTGATTAAGAGTATTCACAGGTACATGAAATAATGCTTTTGCATTGGTTTAGAGTTGGACTCAATGATCATAAAGGTCTTTTCCAACCTAAATGATTCTATGATTCTACGATTCCATTGTCAATAAACTTCTGTGGTGACAATGCATAATCAAACATACACACTCATTTTGACAGTGCTAAGGAGCCTTTGCCCTTCCAGCATTTATCCCCACCTGATGAACGCAGAAGATACTGCACCCATGACACAAAAAACCCACAGACTTTAATAGAATGAGTTACAACTGCAAGCAATGTAAAACTGAGTTGAGTTAGAGCCAAAATGCTGAATGTGAAAACCACATCACCATCAAGCCCTAAAATTTGACAAAAGTTTTCTATTTATTGGAATAAACCATAACTTGGATGAAAACACCCTGGCATATTGTGGTGCATGAAATCCACATCTGAATCTCCCTTTCTGCTTTCTGGTCTGACTCTCCAGAATTTGAAGCTAGACGAACCAGTGTTGTCAAACGGCATTTTCTCCTTTTGTTACTATTCACCAGCCCCAACTCCACTGCTTTGGAAGATGGTTTTGGAAGCAGTCCACACAAGAACTAAGTCTCCTATGCAAATTTCTGCATTGTAACTTTAAGTTGTTCTCTCATAGTGAACCTCATACGCCAGCAACGAAATGAAACACCAGTCACAATTTCAATACCATATATTAATCTTTCTGCTTATTTGAGGGTGACAGCTGTCTGTGCTTGGCAGGTCTTTTCAATGCTACATTACATTTCACCATCCTCTTTGGAAATTGAAATTGTGTGTCTCTTGCTTTACAGTAAACATTTCATGATACATTCAACAATGGAAGAAATAATTCCTTTGAATATTTTGTAATAATTTTTTTTTTTTTCTGCTGATGGTAAAGACCAAATCAAAGGTGCTTTCAATTTTAAATCATCAGGAATAACTCTGATGTTGTCTCAATTTCTGTTTCCTTTGGACCTCGATTATACACAATGACATTTACAGGAGTATCCTCACCTCCTTAATTTAAAATGACTGAAAAAACTGGTTTTGAACAAAATTAAAAAGCTGATTTTGACCTGTTTTTAGACAAAAGGTATATGTGATTACACCTCTCCAAGTCAACCTCTTAGTTTGCCTCTGCTTCAAACCTCTTGGCTAATTTCAGCAAACTCTGATAGAAAAATAAAAAGCTCAAAGGTATTAAATTCCTACTTAGTTCCTAAAAGTAGATACCATATAGAGGAAAGACATCCAGATTAGAGTGATCACTGAGGAAAAAGCCATGAAGTCAGAGACCAGAGCAGCCACATGGGAAACAGTCACACAGCAAAGTGCCTGAAGTTCTGCTGCTTATGGAATGGTTTGTTTTTCAGAAGAACCCAAAAGAGTAAAATGCAGTGCATTTTATAGGATTTTGATACAGTAGATGCTCTTAACACACCCAGCATTGAACGCAGGAGGCACTGAGAAATTAGAAGGATGGTTGAGTGGCACAAGACTGCTCCTGTGGGTAATCTCAGAAAGGTGTCTGCCTCAACCTTCCTCTGCTCTCCATCAGAGAAAATTACAATCGAAGGCTGTGCCTGCCTTCCTTACGAAAGTCATGTCAGCCCTTCCCCTTTGGGTCCCATCAATGCTGATTATAAATGTACATCGAAATATGTCTGAAATGGGACTCCTCATGTCGTTCCTTTGTTACCTGCAAATGGTTGTTAACTGGTGAAGAGTACTTGTCAACCCAAGTTTTGATATTCAGATCTCGTCACGCTGAATTAACATAGCTATGATACATGTATACTACAGGACGTTACTTTAGGTCACATCAAAGCAGGCAGAGGTGTGTTGTGGTACAACCTTATACAACATGACACCATCGTGATTTCCTAATAAGAGTATGGACAGTTTAAAAGAAGCATATAGAAATGAACATACTTCTGAAGAGAAATGTTTACAAATCCTAAAGAACAGTTATGGAACACAAATAGTCAGAAGACAGGTTGCTGACTAGCAAATTTGAAAGTTTTTAAATTACAGAGCAAATTCACTGCTTAAATACAAAAGAATGCATTTCAAGTAACTCCTGTGTGACGTCTATATTTGCTCTCTCAATACACCTGTCTTGCTGCATTGGTTTTCAAACTAATGATGTATTTGCTTTTGCTTAAAAAAAACCCTGAAACAATAATTTGCGACATATATAGCTGGCTAGACTAGCCTTAGCTAGCACAAAGAAATTAAAATGCATAAAGGATTTGTTGATAACAATATCTCCTTCCTCCCCCAAGAATAAGCATCAAGAATGTTCAGAGCAGGGCAAAAGTATCTCAGTAATTCCTTGCAGAAATTTCATATTCCCTAATCCTCAGACCCCCATTGCTTTTAGAGAAAAAGGTGTGTTTATCATCCTAAACCAAAGAGTTCACAAATGCCAGCCATATGACAAAATTCTGCCCTCATTAATACTGAAATAGGAAAATGCTTCTGGAAACCCTTATTTTTATGGATTTACACCAGTTGCATACTGGTTTAACTTGAACATTATTTGTCCCAGTGGAACAGAAATAATGTAAGTGATTCAGGAAATTTGTTGGAAAGATAGTGATAGCATGCACTTTTAATATATTAAAAGTTTTCATTTTGAACCAGAAAGGAAAATATATTTTAAAAAAATCAAATAAAGTAACTTTCAGCATGCTCTGAAAAGGCTTTGATTTTAGCCTTATTAAAATATTGTATTTTGATGGGCTAGTTTCTTGGTGTGTTTGTACTTAGTTGGCTATTTTACTCATTGCTTAAAAATAAAATATTTTCAAATACCAAAACTAAACTTTTATCAAAGCCTTTTAAAAAAAAAAAAAAAAAAAGATGCAGGACATTTAAAAGGTACTCCACTTTAAGGTTACTCAATAAGCCTTTTAGTAGACTTATTGCATTAAGTTCTACCTGAGTGCTGAATCCATGACCAATGACACCAGCTTTCAGACAGTGCCTGTGCACACGTGCCAGGAAAATGGTGGACAAGAGCCACAGGAGCACACAACACAGAGGATGCTGTCACCAGTGATGCCTACTAACAAATGACAGGGTATTGCCCCACCCACAATTTTGAGGGAGAACTACCCCCGGTAGCTGTGATGGCCTCTCTGAAATTGCACAAAACAGATCAACCTTGATGTTTTCCCATGGAATGTTGCAAAGTAAGCAAAAAAACCAACCAAAAAACATGCAAAAAGAACAACATAAAAGTTGCTCATGAAGTATTTTCCAGCATGTAAAGGAAAATATTCCTTTCTTCTTTCATGAATACAAATACATGAACCAGTTTAAATTGACATGTCTAAGGGATTAGTAAAAGCTTACATATTAATTAATTTTCTACCAAAAGCAGGGAACTTTTTAAATAATAAAAAGAAAATCAGTTCAGGCACAAAGTCTGATTTTTAGAGAATATTTTAAAAACAATAATAAAGGGAAAAAGGATATGGTTTAGTGACATGTTAACGATAGTTCCTGGAGAAAAAATGAAATAGATGGAGTCAGTGACATTACATATTCAAAAAAAAAAAAAAAAAAAAAAAAAAAAAAAAAAAAAAAAA
>WAAD01021488.1:19415-32354 GCA_013389945.1 Fregata magnificens | reverse complement strand
GAGAAATGGATGAACATTCTTCAGGACTGTATATTCTTTAGGGTTCATAATCACAGAAGCATAGAATCATTTAGGTTGGAAAAGACCTTTAAGATTATCAAGTCCAACTGTAAACTTAACACTGCCAAGCAAGTCCACCACTAAACCATGTCCCTAAGCGTCTACATGTCTTTTAAATACCTTCAGGGATGGTGACTCAACCACTTCCCTGGGCGGCCCATTCCTGTCCTTGACAACCCTTTTGGTGAAGAAATTTTTCCTAATATCCAATCTAAACCTCCCCTGGCGCAACTTGAGGCCATTTCCTCTTGTCCTATCGCTTGAGACTTGGGAGAAGAGACCAACGCCCACCTTGCTACAACCTCCTTTCAGGTAGTTGTAAAGAGCGATAAGGTCTACCCTCAGCCTCCTTTTCTCCAGGCTAAACGACCCCAGTTCCCTCAGCTGCTCCTCATAAGACTTGTTCTCTAGACCCTTCACCAGCTTCATTGCTCCTCTTTGAACATGCTACAGCACCTCAATAATGTAAGTTACTGCATATTTTCAAAGGGATAAGTGCAACAAAACTCCACCTCAGAGATTGTGATATTCAGAATTTGGATTTTGCTGCCTGGCCTAGTTCTGGGTCGACCATCATTGTGCAGGATGCTCAGTTAGGACAAAGAGGGAAGTGACTGTCCACAGTCTCATTTATAGAGCGTTGGCTCCTTGCAAACAAGACATTCCCCTTTGGAATAGGTTTCTTTTGGGGCCGTATGTCATTTATAGCTTAGAGCAGCATTGGGGCTTTTCTAACTTGCACGAGGCCTTGATCAGTCATAGCTGGGGGAATCTGGAAGCAGCAGAAGCTATTGTATTAACAGATCCAGCTACAGGATATTGCAACCCTTTGGTTTCCATAGTGCAGACAACAAAGCTCTTGGGCTGGTGCCCAGTACTTTATAAGAGAAAAATGGGTAAACTGTTCTTCACAGACAAAACCTCTCTTAGCATAATTCATCTGTTACTGTACTTCTAAATTATTCATTTTTTTGATTAATGAAAATATGTTAATTAAGAAATTGCCGTTAAAAAGGTATAAATATATTTCATTGCCTAAAGTAATTAGAATAATTACTTAAACATGATTTAAAATTAAATAATTTCTTTGATAGCAAACTGAATAAGGAGAAGATGCCTAATATGCTTGATATAAACTGCTTAGCCTAACAACAGTCCTTTTAATACTGTTTACCTAAGATATATGTATGCTTCACAAAACCTTAACATTGATACTAGTATTTTCGAAGATCATCTTCTGCTTTGTTCATTCATCTTTTGGTTTGATCTTGTAAGAAATGAAGCACACTAGACTTAATTCAAGCAAGCAATTAAACAGACACCTGACTTCTAGTTTTACAACGGTATATTGACTCCTTTTGTGGCTGCATTTACAATTTGTTTCCATGCTTTGCTGGACCATAGCCATATGGTAGAGGAAGTTCTCTGCTACTCAGAACAATGAATTTTTCTCATTCTTTCCAGGAATCAGCAAATACCTTCAGATCTTGTTAGGATGTTTTCCTGCAGATGACAATATACATCACACTGTGTATCTGTGTCCTTGACAGGTCCAGATGAAGGGTTCAATCTTATCCTCAGCAAGGTGTGGCAACTACTCTTGTGCTCTGGCTAAAGTCTCTTGTTTCTTTTTCCCTCCTTCATCTACTTCCTAAGAAAACTAATGCTGCTATATAAACACAGACTCCTACACTTTCATCCTCTCTTCTGGTTTAAATGCTTTTATCATCTCCAGCATTCCCTATCACTGATAACATCATTTGCAACGGCTGTGTCTTTCAAGCTCATAGACTTTGTCTAAGTACTCCCACTGTGGTGAGGATAGAAATTTCCTGCCATCAGGTCTGTCTGGTGAGCAGATGAGAGACTTCCCGTGAAAATCAAGGGAAGAAGAAATACAAAGTAAGAGAGCAATGAGCAGGCAATATGGATCATTTCTAGATCAGGCATGGAAAAAAATGATTGTAGTAATAATCAAAGCCAAGAAAGGCTCTTTCATTAGTTACACTGTTCAGTAATAGCTCCTTTACTGATAGCTCTGTATTTTCCATAATGCTAGTGTAAGTTTTCTGTCAAACTCATTCTTACGACTTTTCATGCTGGGAGAGTACAATCTCTAGGAGTAAAACCTGTTATACAAAAGTCAAAAGGAGTATCACTTCAGCCACTTGTGTAGTCACCTACTTGCATTTTAGGATATGGCTGCTGCCCAGGAACGCATAGTCAAGTATCAGCATGAAGAGGTCTGGGTCATAAAAGTCAGCAACAGCTTGAGTGAGCTGAAGAGCAGCAGAAAACAGGAGTTTTTTCAGGAGTTTTCAGCTGTGACCTGTGACTGTGTTATCCTGCAACAGAAAGGAGGAAGCATAAGGGTTTTCCTTGATTCTAGGCAGATGGCTTGTGAAATGTAATCCTGCAGGGAGTGGAGGGCCCCCTGAAGATCCTTGGTAAAGAAAAAGACATGACTGATGTGTTGAACTTACTTTGGAAGAAGAAATCTTGGCGAAAATAGAACTTGAATTCTGTAGTTAGAGTTTTACAGTTAGATACCCAGACTTAATATAACACTTTATGCTCTTGCGCTCCATGGATTACCATTCCATAGGTTTTGGACATCATCAGGACTATTGCCAGGGGTCAGGGAGGAAGGACTGACTAACTCCAGCTATCTAACAAAAATGCCCTGAAGTACTAATTTATGCACCAGTAAGCAAGGTGCTACAGAGCCTGAGAGTTAAGGCACCTAATCAGCTCAGTCAGTGAGTAAATGAAATGATATATTCAAGTCTGAGTATCAGGGACGTTGCAGCAGAATTTTCAAGCTCCATCACTGGCTTTGGGCAGTCAGTCAGATCTCTGCAACCCACTGCAAACTCTCCATGACTTGGCTGCTGGCTCTCGATTAGAAAGACCCATCATCACTTCTCACATAATTATTCTCTTAAGATTATTTACGCAGTGTTTGGTGTGAACAACATTCATAAGTTTGCACCTGTTGATTTGTGGCAACAGAGTCTGATTTTCTCAAGTAATTCAATGAAGTTCTGCCAGCACTAGAATGTCAGAACAAGTGAAAAACCTGAATAGACACATTTGTCAATCACATTAGGTGTCCAAGATGAAATGAGTGAATAAATGAAAGCCATTTTTCTAGTGAGCAGCTGCCCTCATTACTAAAGATCCTGTTAAGATTAAAGCTGTGCTGCCAGCTTCTTTTTTTCAGTTAAGGAAAATAAAAGTAAAGTTAATACTAACAATGTTTAATTTAAAATAAGACAGCTGAAAATACTTTATGTGAACCAAATACTTAAAAAATAATCTTTTGCTTCACCTGAACTACAATGTTTGCCTTAAATATGAGAATCTGTTATTTAATTTTTTAAAATAAAATCAAAAGAAAACCCTAAATAAGTAATAATAATAAAAAAGGTGTTTTCAACTGCAAAATCAAAATGCTATGATTTTATTACACTTGTGTATTATTTTCAGTTCACACTAAAGCAAATGAGGGAGGCTAAGAAAGCTTGCTGAAACAGCTTGACACTGCCAAAACCAGAGGATTCACTGAAAAAGATGCCAACCCAGAATGTCGCCCAAGTTCTATCACCTCCCAAAGCCTCTGAGCAAGAAACATAGTTTCTGTGAATGTGCTTGGTTACAAATGGTGGCATCTGCTGAGCTTAAAGTTTATGTTTAAAGGTAAAATGTTAATATTCTCTAGCAGTGTAAATATTTCTCATTTCCATGAGGAGTCAAATGAAGATGAAATTTAGGAGAGTAGAACAGGACAGGCCAATCTAACCAGGTGAAATCTTCAAGGATAACTATAAAGCCAACAACAGCCATACCCATGTAGCTAATGAGGAAACACGCCTAAATGATGGATGATACTGCCTTTCCACGCTGACTTGCTATGAACCATACAGAAAACTGACCTTGCTGTATAGAAATGAGAGAAGAAAGAAAGAACTATGTTTGTCATCTATTAAATGTAACAATGAGCAAATTCCTATGAAATTAATTTATAATGGTAAACATTAATAAGGGT
Source organism: Fregata magnificens (assembly GCA_013389945.1). Taxonomy (NCBI): domain Eukaryota; kingdom Metazoa; phylum Chordata; class Aves; order Suliformes; family Fregatidae; genus Fregata; species Fregata magnificens. The sequence goes on along the minus strand of WAAD01021488.1, from coordinate 28,246 downwards.
CAGATTTTTTAGCAGGAGTAAATTGTCAGATTACTAATGCTACACACAAAATTGTTATAATAGAAGTCCAGTACTGCATTTTGGGTTGCTATAAATAGTGACTGTGCAATGATAAAAGATTATACACGTGTACTTACCTAGTCACCTAAAACACTTTAATCCTGAATGCATCCACTCTCTCTTTTGCATGCACTCTTTCTGCAGCTTTTTCACACATAGACACACTCACTTGCTTATTTACATTTCAGAAGTGGATTAGATGTTGACGTGGCACCAGAAAAGATAATTTTCTGCTTACAGAAAGTATCAAGATTGTGGTGATTAAGGACTGGATTCCTTCACAAAACTCAGCCAAAATTTGTTACCTGCCTGGAAACCCCTGGTCATGCCGTGGCGTGAGGCCAGTGCTCTTGCAATGCTAATGACAGCTAGGGCCCTGTTAGATCCCCTCATTTAGCTGCCTGCGGTAGTCACTGTGCTTTCATTTTCATTTTTCACTCTGAGAAATTTTCACTGTCTTTCAGGGTCACCTTTAAACTTGAGCTTCCCCATGCTGCCTGTGGGAGGATGAGAAGCCCATTTAAATGAAGTGCAATTGCTTATGAAGCTGTTCGGAAATACCTTGCTGTGGTATCCACTTGGCCTGCTTTCTGCCTGTGTGTGTGGTTCGCTTTCATCTTAACAGTCATATTGCAAATTTGTTAAAGCAGAAGCCTTTTCTTTCATGTTCCCCTTCTTTAACATTTTAATTGACTTCATAAAATAATTTTTTCAGTGCAGCTGCTGTTGTACCATGGCAGCCATGAAAACCTCTGTGGGATTGATGGCTTTGACTAAGAAGCAGAGAAAACATTGTAATTTTCCTTAATCTTCCTTTGAATTTGGAGTCTGCTGAAACCTGAAGCTCAGGTCTTCAAGCTGAAAAAGAAATTCATAGTGTTTGGTATCAAAACTACTGGATCTCTCTGAGGTCCAGCATAATTTTCCAACATTTTGGGTGTAATTTACCTCTTAACATGTAATTTAAAAAACTGTTGGTGTGTGTCTTCCCACAGACAATATTAAATAGGTTCTGGAGCCAGTAGAATGATAATTGAAGATTGTTTCATCTAGCTATGTCTATATCTGGATGACTTATAGAAATTATGGAGACATTGAATTATTAAGACCAGGATTTTTTTGTTTCTAAATGGAATGCAGATAGTATTTACCATAAATAAAACAGATTTGAAAAGGACAGTTTATTTCCATTTAATTATTTAGTTTTTATCTCCCTTTGCCAAGTTTCTATAACATATTAAAATTAGAGTCATAGTATAATTTAGGTTTGAAGGGATCTCTGGAAGTCCAACCTCCTGTTCAGAACAGGCCAACTTCAAAGTTAAATGAAGAGAGTGTTGTCCTGTCATGTTTGAAAAATCTTACAGGGTGAAGACTGTACTGCCTCTGTGATCACTCTGCTCCTTTTTTGTATATATCCAGTTGGAATTTCACTCATTTCAATGTGTGGCCAAAGACTATGTCCTTTTTGTTGTGCTCCTCAGATGAAAGTCCATCTCTAGCTATGAAGAACTGATGTGGGTAAAATGACTTCTCCAGCACTGGGGAAGCTGGAACTACTTAACCTGTTCTAGCAATAGCTATAAGAGGCATCAAACAGGGCTGTATCACAGCATCGACGCTAGCAGAGTCTTTGCTAGCTGCAGGCTTTGTGGCTGTCATTCTTTCCATAACCACTGACTCTCTGTCCAGAGCTGTGGAAAGACTCTGAAGATTTTCTACTGGAGTAACTCTCTGAAAAATATCTGAATAGACCCATAGCCAGTTTAAATAAAAAAGGTACTGACCAGAGATGTGCACGCGGCTCCTTTTCATCCGTCTATAGGACCATAAGTTTAATTTAAAAAAAAAAAAAGAAAGAAGAGTCACTCAGCTCATCAGATTTACTGTAAAGACAAACCAATTTGTCCTTCCTCATTGCTAAAAAATTTAACTGCTATATATATATTTTTTTAACAGAAGACAGTAAAAAAAATATACTGTATCTATTAGGCCTTGGCTGCTTTTGACTGCAAGAGAAAAATCATGTTCAAGTCAAACAAAATTCAGAGCAAGCTACAAACACAAACCATTCTAGTCGATGAGTACCAAGGAAGCTACATTTTCAGACAAATGTTTTGGCTGCCTGCTTCCTCCAGTGTTTTGAATTGCTTTTCCATTTTGCTCTTGTTGACATCTATAGCTCAGTGTTTTTAAATAAACCTGGCATAATTGTCTTCTTTCTATCACCCTGGTGCCTTTATCTCTCCTTCTCAGGAGATTTTTCTTACTCTTTGCACATTCAGAGCCCAGTCCAGGAAGTCAATGAGATTCTGTTTTATACAGTCAGATGCTAACATGCTGAACGCTGAGCATGTGCTCAAGCACTTTTCTGAATTGCAGGCAATGGTATTCCCTATAAACTGCCTTATTCTCTTGAACGGGATGTGCATCGCACAGCTGTCAGTGCCTGGCACCCTGTTCACTTGAGTTGTGTGAGAGATAGGGCATTGCCCGACCTTCATCCCTTGACGTTTCATCGTGCCATGGCTCAGCCTGTAAGACAGCATGAATGCTGATACTACCAACGTGAAAGTTGCTTCTTTCCTAAAGTGGTGGGTGAGCAGGGAATGATTTATGTCTTGCACAGTGAGCATCTGTACTGCACAGTTCACCATGGTGCAGAAACACCTTAGCTAGCTCTCGGCAAACCCAACTCAAGACCATTTGCCTCAGCATGAGCTCCAAGCAGATTCACTTGCCTCTTTTATTGCTTCTCTTCTTGTTTAAGGGTTAAAGTGCAATGAAAGCCAAGCTGCATTTGGAAGCCTCAGTTAGATTTCACAGAGTCCCTTAAGAGTGTTTAGAATATTAAAAACAAAGGTGTTCTGGTAAGGCTAGATGTCTGTGGGTTTTAATTTCTCTTTATCCATTGTTTTTAGCAATCTTTTGAGGGCAACCCATTTTTCAGCTACATGCCATGAATTCTCTCCTTTGTCCAAAGAGATGCTGTAAACCAAGGAAGTATTTTATTTTGAATATCAGCATTCAAATCCATCAATTTTTAATTCTGAGTTAAAAGTCCTAGTAGTGAGCTGGAACTTGAACAAGTGCCATGAGCAGTTACCACAGCCCTTGATCACTGACTGCTCTGTGAGATCAGTTTTCTGTAGAAATAAGGCCATGACTATACTAATAAGCAACAGAGTCTGTGCAAGGATACAGAAGCATCCACCCTGTTAGCACAGTTCCTGGCAGACTTTTGGATGTAAACCAATTAACACCATCCCAAACAGTCCTGGAGCATAATTTGAAGATGACGTGCTCTAAGGACTGCTCCCAATAGGCAGTTTGGATGTAGTTACCTTGTTTTGAGAGTTAGGAGAGTTTAGCTGTACAAATGTGGGTTGTGCCGTATCATTTGTCCTCAGGGACAGAGAATAGTCTCTGGCCCATTTTATTTACTAGTATAGACATAGCTTTTAGAAAAACACCAAACTTGGCAATAATCTTTTTATTTGTATTGTGGTTCCAATAAATCTCTTTTTCTCTCCACTTCATTGTTATTTTTTACTGCAAAGCCATTAAGCTGAACAGTATTTTAATAATGATTATCAAAACCAGGATCGCAAAGGGAATAAAAAGAACCCAAACACTGAATTTTCTCATAAATTGCCTCTATGACATGCTTAAGGTAATAAAAGTCAGTAATCCCAAGAGTAGGCATGTATGGATATTTTGTTAAATACCTTTAAAAGGAACATTTAATTAAAATATGATATAAATGTAGTGGTTTTACAACAAAAATTGTCACATGGGTATAATATGTGCACAATAATTAAGAAACTTCCCAGCTTGTACCTAAATATTTGACTTTCATATTTTCATGTTGCACAAATGGGTTAATTGGACACAATTATTTCACCTGAAGAAAAACAAACCAAAATGAAACAACAACAAAAAAACCCCACCAAAACCCAAAACCACATAAAGGAAGAAGGCAGATCGTTGTAACATGAGGTTTGTGTACGCCCAGCATGTTGTGTTTTACCTCGGGAGGAGGCCTCAAGCGTGAGACCAGTACACTTTTGCTCCAGAGAGGGCTGATAGCCTGAGTAGCAAATTATTTCCTCTCTGGTTCATCCTAGCAGAAAATTACTTCTTCTTCTGTTCTCTTTGTTGGACAATGTAGGATGAAGGGGTGTGCAGAAAGACTAGGAGTAGTGTCCTTATGTTAGGTCTGGCCATGACCTAGGAAAATGCCAGCTGGCATGGGTCAAAAACCCATCAGTGTGTTGATAATCAAGCAGTATGTACAATCACAGATATCAGTCAGGCTCAAACCCGTACTTTCTCTGGCCCTATTTAGTTTATTAATATGGATATAGCCACTGGCCAAATGGCAAGATGAGGACTTGACCCTAAATCTGGGAGCAGTTGTCTTTTTCTGATGTCTTCGCCATGTGCACAGTCTGACCTCAAACCTAACTGTTGAACTTTGGGGCCACACTTACTGCAGGGTCGTAACTTTGTCTGTCGGCAAAGGTACCGTGTGCAAGGGAATCGCTCATGCAGCCAGGAAGAATTCAGTACTGATGAGACAGGATGCCAACCTAGAGACTGAAATGATAAATTAAAAGAAATGGGAAGGAGGCAGTGGATGGTGGATATACAATAAGACAAAGATCATAACACTATAAATTATGTCAGGTAAGGATACTGTTTGTTAGTACAGTTTAGGATAATATACAAAGAAGTCTCTTCAAAATAAAAAGACACCATTTAGCCCTAGCATGATTTATATGGTTAATGCTATCATTCTGTCCTTTGAGCAATTTACATTAGGTTTCCAAAACTCTTTGGGTTATCAGTTTTAAAACTTATTATAATTATTGTGGAAAGGATCACTAAGGGGGGATTTAAACTCATTAAAAATTTAGTTTCAGAAGGGGCTAAAAGAAGTCTGAATCCTTATTAGAAAGACAAAACTCTCTACCAATTTTCTGGGACAAACCTGTTATTTCTTTTTATTTCTTAACATTTGTTTTTAATCCAGAAAAACCAAGATGTTTGTGTAAAGAATTTTTTTTAATGTGCTGATAACTGTTGCAACAAACATTTCAAATTTCATAGTAGCTCTTTAGCTAAAAGAGTAACATTTTTTGAGCTAACAAAATAAACTGTATCCTTTCAATCTTTTTGGTCTTCAGTTGCAATGTTTAGAAAAAAAACAGAAGTGAGACCACTTTGGACAGTGAATGGACAGAAGAGTTATCACCCTAGTGCCTAGGGGAGAAAGAGTATTAAGAAAGCCACTCTTGATCTTTGTAAATATCAGTCAGATCATAGATTTCAGCTATACCCTTAAATACAGCATGGAAGGTGTGGAAGAGCATGGCATCCTGACAGCAAGTGCATTAGCTTCTCCTTCTTTTAAAACAGAGGGTTTCAGACTAAGAGTACACCCACTTCAACAGGGGTAGGAGGCCTTGAGCTTTTATAGGGGTAGGAGCTACCTTTTACACAGGAGTAAATTAACATATTTTCATGATGAGCTCTGTCTGTGTTTTGACCTCAGCAGGTCTTGGAAATAGGAAGGAAGAATCTGTGCCCTGCACAAAGCCAGGAGACAAGGATGCTGCTTATCCCTGTGGCAAATGCCATCCCAAAACCTGCAGAACCCCTAGAGCCTGGAGTCACTGCTTTCCTCCCTCCTGCTCTTCCCTCCATAAGGAACAGCCTCCGTCTCTGCACAAGGGAGATGATTTCGCAGGAAAGTTGAAACTTCTGCATTACAATAATGTAGTTGATTAGCATATTTTATAAACTATCTTGTCTGGTCTTGATATAACTAGCCTTGCACGGTTTTGTGGAGTCAGAGGAGTTCAGGTCCCGTCATCCTATCAAGGACACTAGCCCAGTGAGGATTGTCACAAGAGGTGAGGGCATACCTGCCCTATGGAAGGGCCAAGAACAGAGATTGCTATGGATACTGCCAAACAGAAATACTTAAATTTAGAGCCGTAACCCCAATATTAAGGAAATAAATATCAATGGTCTGATTTTCAGCAGTGATATGTTCTTCAAGTTTTTCTGAGGGAAGGGCTTACTGGTCTTTAACAACAGACACTTAATCCCTCCCAGTGGTCCAAGAATTCCATAAAACTTCAAAGAAGGACACAGAAATGAGAATGTGTCCTTAATAGAATTGTCTGCTTTCCTTACAGAGAGATTTCCCATTGGCACCTGAGTTTCTGGAGTCACTTTGATAGGGTTCCTTTAGATGCCACCAGTTCAATCAGTGCTAACTGGCAGCAGGCACATGGCAGTGAAGGAGTAGCTGTCAACACAGTTTAATTGGCCCAGAAGAATCATCCCAGGGCGACACTATCAGCCCCAAACAGATAACAGAATTTATTTTAGCTTCTGTGGTTGTAACACTCATGGCCAGTTCTGTGTTTCACAGGAGTTTACCTCATTGTAAGAAAACAACCACAAACCATTATGAGCCAACACCACAAACACTGATCTATAAAATATTAATTTGATGCCATATGATAGTGAACTTCATCAGAAAAGAATGGCAGCCTCATTTTTGTAAAATCGTTCTGCATATGTCATTTTCAGTAAAATATATGGTTTAGCTTATTATGAACATAAATATTCCTTCTCCCTGTCAAAAATCAGGAAAGGTATTAATCCCTTCACATTAGTCTTGGATCAGTACATTACCATTCAATCTGAACTTTCAAAATGAGAGTGCAAAGTTATGAGCCACAGCAATAACTCTTGAGGTTTGCGTGTATATGTACATACACACATGCATGCAAAGAAATGCACATGCATGTGTCCATTTATGTGAACGTGTTTTATTTGTGCACAAGCATATCACAAATTTCCAATCCATCTAACAGCACTGAGCAGAAGAATTCAGTAAGCTCATTTGAGTGTTTTAGTTTTTCTCCCATACAGAGATGTTCCAGTTCATGGATGGTTAAACATCAAGTGATTATTTTTGGAAAACAGTCATCAAAATTAGTATTCCTTGAGATGTTAGTCATAGGCACTCAATACTAAGAATAACTAAGTTAATTCAGATGTTTTGGACAGTTCAGAAAGTGCTATTTAAGTTATTGTGATTTTCATATATAATATCTTGCTTGCTTTTTTTTTTCCTCTTAATAAGGGAAAGCTTTTAATAACAGTATCCACTATGACCCTTCTGACATCAGTTAGACAAGCAACATTTAAGAAAGGGAGTGCAAAATGTGAAAAAAAGAAGAGGTTTGTTATTTCTTGAACACTTCTCTTTGAACAACCGCATACCCTTTGACAGTTTTGGAGCAGGCAGATTAGTCTGGTCAGGTGCATCATTGCTGGCATCCCACTTTCTACTGTATCAATCTAGACCGATTTCCACTGCAATACATGGTGGTTTTGTTATAGGAGATGGGGTTTCATTTGAGATGCACTGTTTGACAAGGCAAGGAAACGTGTTTGAGCAGGGCAGAAATTCTAAAAGGAAAATTTTCCAGGTAAGCTACTTCTTTGGTTGGTAGTAACAAAAAATCCTACCTGTCTATTTCAGTCCAAAGAGGGGAAAGTGAATGAAGACTGAAAAATAAACTAATGTCTGAGATGTGAACATCTTTTTGTTCATAATGCCAATACCACGATTCTCACAGAATCCCTACTCATTAACATGGGCTTGCTATCCAGCTCAACTCTGCTACTCAGGTTGTTTATTTGAAATCTGTGAAATTGCAGAGTAAGTTATAACTCACAGACAGAAGGCATATTACAGACTTAAGCCTGGGCAAAAAAATCTCATTTTGAAAAGTGCTGTATGCATCTGCATCCACCCAAGTCTGCATCCTGTACCAACACAAACACGGATACATTGAAGGGAAGCTAAATGGAAATGGGACCTTGTTTTCCTTTGGGCACACAGAATTATTGCACCACTCCCCAGGGATGGTGCACATGGAGAAAAGCACCTCTTTTATGTTGACTTTATAATCCGTTTTCAGGAGAGTTCCCAAATACTTAAAAAGGGTTCTTTAAACAAGCATGTGTGTGATCAAGGCTAAATTAATTTTTAGTCAGAGGTTTTGGCCATGAGTTCTCACAAGAGAGATCAGTCACTGGTGATGACATGAAACAAAGATACTGATTATTGTCTCCAAGACCTCTAAGACATAGTTTAAAAGAGCTGCACTGTCTTAAGGGTCCACTGACAAAAAGTCCATCTCCCTGGTGTCCTGTCTCAAACAGTAGCATTACTGAGTAACTACAGAAAAATAAAATCAGAACAAGCATATGTGCTAATTCACCACCTCCCCAATACTCTCCCAACATCTGTTTTCATCTCAGGGGATTTTTTCAATCCCGTGCAATCTCCTCGCACCCACAGAGCCCTTTGGTGATGAGCCTCCCAGATCTGTTGTCCATTGCAGGAGTAACCACTTCCTTTCTGTTTGTTTCAAAACAACCTGTCTAACTCTATCCCAGCTGAAACCAGGACACCCAGTTCCCCTTAGCTCCATCAAGTAACTTAATGTTAAACAGACTGAGTTTGTTACCTGTCAATCACTGCACACATCAGAGTTAAGTTACTTCATAGGTTAAAAAGAAAGGTAAAATTTAAACAGTGGCTAGGTTTAGGTTTTTTGTGGGAGGAGTAGGAAGAGGAGGTTACACATAACTTTGGTTCAAAAACCCCTCTGTCCCTGTGTTGGTAGTAAAGCCTTAGAATAGTACTAGAAAACAGTATTTCTTCCCTCAGCCAGTAA
>WAAD01021488.1:8534-19200 GCA_013389945.1 Fregata magnificens | reverse complement strand
CTAACAATGAGCATCATGGACTGCTTCTGCTGTTCCTTGAGCCTGTGGGCATTCTGTCTGTAACTGTTAACAAAACTTTGAAAAAGATTGGGTTCCATTATATTTATGGCATGTTAGTCAAATACCCGTCCATTTCCTGGCTTGAAACCTTGACTGTATTATACATAAGAATGAGGGTATCCTAGAAAATAAAAATGATCATCTGAAAGATATTTTCATATTTTTCAGTTGAGACATATTTTTCTATCAGAAATGAAGCCATATGGATGGCACACTCCTTAACATTGGGTACCTTAGAGCTGATTCATACAGCAGAGTACGATGCTATGCAGAGTCATGTCAGCTCTGAGTGTGTGAGTGCTGTATCAGTTCTGAATAAGATTCCAGGAGCACACAGCACATTAGAATGGCGCATGCTGGACTTATATTTAGCTATCGTTTCTAGACACACCACAGACAATTTTGATTACTTCCTAAACAAGCCATGGAAGAACACTCTATTAGCTGCCCTGACTTAGATAACAGCTGATCACAAAACTAATGAGCAAGAGTATCTTCAGTTCAGTGTTCCTGCCATAATCACATGAAGACACTGAAGTCCTTGTCAATAATACTTAAATTTGCTGCTCTAGATAAAATAAATAAATGAGTCTTAAAATAGATATGTGCAACATCATCAGAGAGGATAGAAAATAATCAGAAATACAGGAATGATAACTGGAACTTTATTAAATACTCAGCAGACAAAGGACAACTTAAAAAAAAAACAAAACAAAACAACCTAATTTAGAGGGGATTACCAGTAGCTTTAAAATGTCACAAAATGGAAAAAAGAAAAATACTAGTAGTAAATACAAATCAGAAAACTGGGTTTGTAGAAAATGGGTAAAGGAATCCTGGAACAATCTATAGTCAACAGAGATAAGAGTGAGAAAATGGAGGGGACTTCTTAGAAACAAAAAAATTCCAACAGTGGCGTTCGTTAGTTTATTATTAGAGCTGGTAGAATTCTCATTAATAATGGTAAGACCTTAGGAAGGGCAGAAATGTTCAGTAAATAAATCTCTTGTGCCTTGGGGAAAAGCTTGATGAGATTTGAATGGTGATTCTTGTTTTATCCATTAGTAAGGAAACTTTTAAAGAAGTATCATAGAAAGGAGCAATCTGGACCATCACTGTTCATTTTTAGTACATCTTGGGACACCATGAAATCTCCCAAAGACCTGGGCAAGAAAAAGTGTGCCACTAATTAAGTGGTATAACCTAAGTAATTATAGGGCTGTCAGAGTGAAATAAATAGGCAAAATAATGTAATGAATAATATGGGACTTGATTAGTAAAAAATTAAAGATATGGAAGACAATTAATGCCAATCAATAAAGCTTTATAAAAGCAACTCTTGTCAAACTAACTTGCTATTTTTGTCTAAAAGGTTAAAAGTTTAGTTAATAAGTGCATGAGTATTGATGCTTCTGTCAGCACCTGACTTGGTAATGCAGGACATTCTGATTAAATTAAAAGAATATAAAATGGACATGGCCAACCAAAAAAAACAGGATTAAAAATTTACGCTTTGTTACATTTCAAGATGTCGTACATAATTCCTACTAAATATATGGGGGTTTTGTTTATATATTTACACTTAAGAGAAATTTTAGAAGTTATCTGAACTAAACCACAAAATCACTGTTGATAAAAGGTAACACATCATAAAAGTAAATAATGCAGAGGAAAAAACTCAGATTTTATTTGAGAAGTAGTAAGCAGTTCAGGAGACATACCCAGAATCAAACAAAGTAAGAGAAAGAAATTTCTTTGATTATATCTGGAATCTAAAGTCCGGGAGCGTTTCTGAATTCCCAGATGCAGGTGCTGGCCCCTGCCACATCCTGACTTCCCATGCTATCTGGATATGCACCAGCCTGTTCCCACATCCCTGTCTCCATGTAGGTGAAATCTAAGCACACCATCTCATTATCCAAGGAGTAAGCAGGATCTGGGGTGTCTCCTGGTGTTCTCTTGCAGGTAAGCTTAGATGTGGCTTTTGAAAAGGAATCACTGGTGGTAGAGGCAATTGCAATGGTAGGGTCAAAAAGGTGATCCTTGGGTGTATAATTACAGAAGATGAAGCAGCAACAGGGAGGTCAGATTGCATCTCCATTTGGCAACAGTTAGCATTGGAATGCTAACTCCTTTCGTCTGAGCACATTTCAGGGATGTTATAGATTGTAAAGGCCTCCCAGGAAGGTTTCACAGCATACAAAAAATGGAAACGTTTCACTGTAAAAGTCAAAAGATGATCATTCTGACTTAAAGAACTGAAGGACAAAGCATTACTTGATCACATTCTATATATCTTATTGAATTTCTGTTGCCCAAGTGGAGCAGAAGTTTAAAAAGAAGTCTCCTGAATCTATTAAACCAACTCACAATGAGATTAATAGGCAGAATTTGAAGCTAGAGATGTTTGGTTAGTTTTTGAAAGACAGTCTTCAGATGGAAGGGAAATTAATTCATGTATTCTTTATTATACAGGATGTCATACTAGGTGATCACAGTGGGCCTACACGTTAATTTTTGTGTACGAAACAGCTTTAAACCAGGTTTGAAAGTCATCCTCATTAAGTTTAATATGTCAGAAAGTATAAGTGAGATCAGAATCTGACCCTAGTCATCACATATGAACACTACATCTTGGTACCTAACTAGAAGTAATTTTGCATATATTATCATAACCTAGCAACACACCTATACAAAATAAGTTGTATATGTAGATAAACTAGCTATCAACACAAGATCTGTGCTATCAGATAAGAATAAATCCTTCTAATGTAATTTTCTGAAAATTGATGAAGATGCAGGCAAAACTATCTATTTCACTGATAGTACTATTGTCTTGAGTCTATCTAATCATAACTAAATTAAATTACATTATTGTTCAGAAAATTTAGAGTATGGATAGCTTTCACACAGCATGTATTGTATGATTAACTCATATTCTACAATTTTGTTGCATTAGTAAAACCAAATGTGATAAGATAGTTTAACATGAGAATGACAGGCAAACTGGTCATTCGCACTATATTTTCCCCGCAGAGGTTTGAGATTGTTTTCTTCTTAGTTGATGGATCAGTTTTAGAGAAGAAGAAACAGATTATGTATAGAATAATAGCACAGTGAAATAACCAAATTGTTTGGGGAAGAAAAAGAAACAAAAGGCTTTTTCAAAACTCTGGAGAAAAACGTTGGTTTAAGTGTCATGCCAAAAAAACCCCAGCATCACATTTAATATTTTCAGTATATTCCCACAAGGAGATACTGACTCCAGGAGCAAGATACATTAGTTTGAATAAAATAGGGGGCCATGGGGAACAAAAAGGGTGCAAACTCACCCTCACAAAAAAGATAAAGCCATCCTTATGCTCTACAGGACAACTGTTTTCCAGGTATACATCTATCTTCAGCAGGGACTGTGCTTTATAACTCCAGCTTTTAGCTCCAGCTTAGGCACCTAGAAAGCGAAATTTACATTCATATCAAATAACAATAACTAGGAGAGGGTTTTTCTGAGTATATGTGTATTCCTAAGCCTTTAATTATAGAATCTAAAGAAATAGCCATGTCTTCCTGCAAACTATACTGGATATGTCAGACAAGGGTTAAAACACATCCTGAGCTAAAGAGTAGAGTCCTTATTTCTGGCACTCTCTCCCTGCCATTAATATGGTGTTAGTTAAATCCTGGATTAACTATATAGCAGTTACTTGAAATGAAAATGAAAAAGCACTTAAGGATGAAACCATTTGGAGTAGCACCTTTGGGTGAGACATTCTCTGTGCCTCAGTTACCCATCAATATCATGGGTCATAACAACCTTTCTAAAGTAGACAAAAATTCAGTGCAAAAGAACACAGCAAGATCATTTACTTTTTTAGGAGGTGGATTTTTTTGAAACGATAGTGATTCTGTCCGTACATCATTGAGCAATGCTTACAGTTAGATGAACTGTACTATCTTTCAACAGACAGCAGATAAATGTAATCAGTTGTGCATAACAGTGTGCAGTGACACCTTTGTGATCTGAATGTCCTTGCTAATGAAAAAAGTTGTATGCAAGAGCAAAATAACCTGAAGTGTATTGCTGAGTCCCATTAAATAAATTTGCATTCTTGTATTCCATGAATTGTTTTTCAAATGAAGACTTACAATGGTGCTTATTTATTTATTTTAAAGTAAGTCTTTGAGACAGAAATATCCTGTAGGAAGTCAGAATAGGAGGAACAGGAAAGACCATGGGCTAGGACTAAAACAATCTTTCAAGCAAAGCTATTTTCGAGGATGAATTTTCTCTTCTTAGCTATTTGACAGCTTCCAAAATTTTGCTATCATCAGTGGGAAAAGAGATTTTTTCCAACTCAATTAGAGCACATTTTCCTAAAAAGAGCTGAACATCAAGAGAAAAAGAAAAAACAGTCTAAACAGGCTGCCACTGCTGTTGTTGTATATAAAATACATCACCATAACAATAATATTTAAAATATCTAATTGCAAGTAGAAGAGATTGCCTATTTCTTTATGTTTATACAAGCATTTGGAAGTGAAGCAAAAATAACTGATGGGGGAAAAGTATTCTTGTTTGTTTGTTTTAATGTGGATATTCTTTCCCATAATACCTATGTCCTCTGTACTTATCATGAAAGCGATAAATACAAAAATTATTCAGCTTTTCAAAGTTTTCTATGTGTTTTCCCACACATGTTGGGAAAACATCACAACACTTGAAGTTCAGTATTTTATTTCAAAGTTGAAGTATTTTCAGAAAATTAGTCAATGCAGCCTGATTTACAGACAGTCCAGGCAATACCAAGTCCTGATCCAATTATTGAAAAAGTATCACTGCTATTCATACCAGGGAGAAAATCTTGCTGCCTAGCCCTTGTGGCAGAACTGACTTCTGTCCCTGTTGTCTTTATTTTTTTGTTCACTTTACAGTGGATCTCGGGAACAGAGTAATTTGCAAGGTTGAAGCAATCAAGAAAACAGTGGCCTAGAGTGAAAAACAAACCAAACTGACAGTAGAACAATGAACTGCAGGATCAAAGTGTATATAGGAATCATTTTTCACCAGTAAAAATTCAGTAACTTCCCTGCTGCATTGGGGAAAGTGTGTAATAATGTTACAAAAAATTTTTGGAAAAAAGAGAAGAAAGATACATCCTATACAGATGCACTTATAGAATGTGGGGAAAGACAAGAAGTTTAAAAGCAGCACAAAATCAGTAAGTTCAAGAAACTATCATCTAAGGGAAGAAAATCACTGTGGAGTCCACCAATAGCAAGATACTGCTTTTATTTCTCTAATAACTCTAGAGCATGGCTCAATGCTCTCTAATGAGCTACTTTAAATATAAGAAACAATCTTACTCTGCACCATGGAACTGTCTAGAGAAGGTCTGAGATGGCAAGGGAAGGAACTAGAATTGCATTTTATTCTTATCTTTCCCATAAACATTAAGCAACCACCAAATGTAATCAAACAGATCATATTATATCTTCAAATTGCACAACAAAATCACACGCCTATCCAACAATCACAGTCCCTTAAGCTCAAAAAGACCTCTTTGAATACGTATTCCTTCCAGCATAATCCTGACCTTTATTTGCTCATCTCAGTTTAAACATGAATCTGGACATTTGCTATTATAGCAAATTACCATCAGGCGTATGTTACCAGTCTGCTTCTATTGAAAAAATACGCCAACTTTTCTGACAGAAAATACTATGTAGTTTGAATTAACCTCAAGATACGTGACCCAAGGTTCATTTCTGCGGTAGAGAATCACTGTGCAATCAATGAAGCAAGTCAGTTAGAAGTGTGCCAAACTAGAGGCAGGAGAGGAGGACATTAGTGATGGAAATACTGGGATGGAAGGGACATAAGGAGGAAAGAAAAGCAAGTCACTGTCCACACGTTAGAAGAACGTGTGTCACTGCACATATATGCTAATCCCTGTTAAAAATACGAATTTTGCAACTGTTGGTCTTCTTTTTCCACTTTTTTCATTTGCACAAGGATGAAACAAATATGACCACATCAAAACAGTAACGGTTTATACTCCCTTTGCGTTGGTGTAAACACCTTTGTGGTGGAAACTCACATCCCTAGTATTCAATAGAATAACACGTGAGAGCAAACTAAACAACAGGAGATCATCCACCCACAGAAGAAAGGCTGAGAGCATGCCTGATGAAACTGGAAGGCAAAACGTCAAAAGCAGAATAAAAAGGTAGGTAAGTGGACACAGCTGAGTTTTCTGACTGCGGAAAGCACCTTCAAAGAGCCCTAAATGTCCTGCAATCACTGCTGCTCCCCACAATCTTCCTCCATCAGAGAAAGCAGAATTTTGCTCTGTGGCTACAATTCTTCTGACTAATGCTTAATGTGCTTTGTAGAAGGCAGTTTTCTTTTCTTTTGTCTAAAGATCTCATCCTCTATTCTATTATCATTTTCACATTAGTGGAATTATTAAGTAGTTTTGTCGTTGATTATATTTTGCACAGCAATGATCAATAATCTCTTCAATGCATAATTTTGAAAAGTGTGTTCTTAAAAAAAATAAGCCACTGGGTTTTGGTCACAGCTCAGAGACATCTGATCAGGCCAGTTAACAGTCTCTGAATGGCTGTCAGATTGCAGATATCTGAGATTTCCGAGCAAAACTGTGATCAGCATGCAGCTCCATTCATCTACTCCTTTCCATTCTTTTCATGTGTCATATAATAATGGTAATGAACCAGGAAGAGAGTATTTGTAGACTGCACAATAGACACAAACAATTTATCATTTTCTGTTTAATTAAAGAACAACAATAAAAAGAAAATTATCCATAACGGTCCAGAGTCTGCTGAAGGATTCAGGATTAACATACAGCTAAATGACTGTGAGGCCCACAGTGACCTCCACAGATGAGCACCAGGAGACTAAAGCAGCCCTGGTGCAAGAAAGTGAAAATTCTGTGAGCGATGCTGGTGCAAATTTGAGTTATGATAGAGATGTTAAATAAGTATAACTTACAGTTTGAGAACTAAGACAGGCAAAGAGGAAAAGGAAATAGCTAAAGAAAAAAAAAGGGGTTTTAGAGCCGTATTTCCTCTTCACACACACAGAAGTGCTCACGTGTGTGCACAGACTGCATTCTGTGAAACAAATTAACCACTGAAAAAAAAGGAAATCCTAGCACATAATTAGCAACCAGTTTAATTGCAGGCACTAACCTGCTCTTTCTGGCAACACCCTCCAGACATGTTTTTAATTGGGCTTGACTGTGTCTCATAAGCACTGCCGGAAGCGAGCTGAGGTGCAGAGCACAGCGAGACTCTGTCTGGGAGCATCTTGCCTGTGCCTAGACCCCTTTTTGCAGCTGGCCAGTGCTGCGTGCTGCCACACAGTGGCATGGGATCATCTCAAACAGCCAGAGGAATGCATTCTGTCTTTGTTCTTCCCAGAAACATAATGCTTGATTTTTCCTGAGGAGATGCCACCATAGCAAGACCAAAGGTTTAAACTGCATTTCTTCCCACACCTATTGGCTAAGCTGCACTTTATTCATAGCTCGCGCCAAGTAATGAGACTATAAACTCATGCTGCATGTGATCACACAGCACAGTAGTCATGCTTGAATGGAAAGAAGCCCCAGGAAATCTAACTTCTATGTGAACTATATTTACCTTTTAAAAAGCCTGCTTTCTATCAAGCTAGAAAATACAAAGGAAGTGATGCAACAAGCTGAGGAAGCAAGGGAAGAGTGTGTTACTTCTCTAGACATCCCTCAGTTTGCAGCCTGCCCTTGGCACACAGGAGCTGTGATGTGCCAGTTCCCAGAGTGAGCCAGAGAACTCGGGGCAGCCAGCTTCTCAGCAGCAAGGCTGCTGCTTTTATTGGCTTTGTGCACTCAGTGAATATTCATTCCTAATTCTGCAAAGGAGTGGTCCTAAAATTTAAGAGCATTCTCATAAAGAATATTCCCAAGTGCCAGAATTACTTCATGCCTCAGTCTCCTTATCTGTAAAATGGGATTCAAAAGACAAAATGGGTTTCAAAGGCAAAATTCTTGAACGTCCATGATTAAGCCAACAGGGTAGCCTACCATACATATTCCTTCTCCTCAGCTCTGTGCAATGTAGAAATAGCCAGTTTTCAAACATATCAACTTGCAGCCAGCCCTGCAATACTAACTAGTTTCTCCTGCTTTAAATATTGTTTTACTTTTTTAATCAGGCTTTAACTGAAATTTCATTAAGAATGTCTGTCACCAACCATTCAGAAGTGTTCCTGATTTCTACTGTGTTACTCTTCTGTAACCATACAATAATTTGCAGATGGTATTCACCTCACCTAACAACAGTTGTTTGAAAGCTAGTTGCCTGGTTTAAGGTCATCATCGAGACTTATCCATAGTCAGTGAAGTGAGAGAGCCACATCCAGGTAAATGGCTTGTTCCAGCTGTTTGTGATACCTACCCTAGAGTGGCAGAATCAGTCTCTGCAGAGGTTTTCCTCTTGCCAGTGACTATTGAAAGTGTAAATATCAAACTTAGATGGCATGTTTTGCTTAAAGCAACTGAAATTAGTCTGTGATGCTTCTCCCCAATGTGTTCAACTTCTAAACTAAAGATCATTTGTGTGCTGTTCTCCTTTGTGATTCATGTCTATGGTCATCAACTGATCTTCTGACGTTATACCTAAAGCACATAACAGATGATCCTTCTACAGTCTCTGCGTGTTTGGGTTTTCTCACTATAAAAACAAAAAAGAGCATGAGACAGTAGGGCCAATGTTGGTGTACAGAAGGATCTTGTGCAACATTTAATGTAACTGAATCCAAGGCATATATCCAGATCCTAAAATGGAAATAAATATAGAACACAACATACATGGGAAAATACTTAATATCAGGTGACTTTAGCTAAGAAAAGGAAAGCTAAATAACAAAAGATGAATTATAAACTTCTGGTTATGAGCACTCACACTTGATCATATCACACATGATTATAATCCTGAGAATATGTGAATATTTCACACCCCAAACTAGTATAATCCAAATATCCACAAAAAAACCACCAAACAGATAACATGATTCATTATGGAGTGACAAAATGAATTTCCTTTTTTTGTATTATTCAGCCAGTGTTAATAGACTGTTTAAAGAAAAGCAGCATGAGTACATCGTTGTGTAATACTGGATCTTGTCATACGGTTAGTAAAGACTCTGCAATCATTAATACAAAATATTACCCATACTTAGAGGAGTATTTGATCATTTTCCACCTCCCTCCCTTACCCTTACCTCTTCATTAATAGCACGGTGACTTCATCTGTAAACAGGGAGAAAGCTTCATAATAATTGCAAGACAGTGAATGACTGGAAAATACTGTTTCAATAATAGAAGAAGATTTGAGGTTTTGTAAATGCAGCTACATTTGTCAAAGCACAATGGCTAATGGCAAAATTGTGCCCATTTCTTTACCCCATTTTTCTACCAGTGATTATCACCCCCACAGAAGTGGGTGTGAAATTAAGCATGAAGCTGCACTCCACCCAACACAGTTCACAGGCTGTCAGTTTAACCCATAGATGAAGATGGCTTTACATTAAAGACACCAGGCTGAAAACTGCAGCATCTGAGATTTTTCCGACCCTATTCTGGCACGGAATATAGAGGTTTTAAACTGACACAGATCATCTGCTGAAGCCTATGTGCCAGACTGCTCAGATGTACTGTTTTTTTGTGTGACTCCTAGGGTGCACGTCAGTGGCAATGACCAGCCATCACCATACCATAGCAAAAAACCAATAAATTTTTAAAAGGAAAAAGTTCATTAGAATTAAAATATTCATCCATTATAGGGCTGGACACACTTTTATTGAAGAGGTTCCAACTTAAAAATCTTCAGATTTTAAGAGGGAATGTATCCTAAATCTTCTAGTGTTCAATGCTTATACAGATAAATCCCAATTTCCTTAGCTTGCACTTCACAACACAATTTGGTATAAGACTTCCCTCCAGCTTTTCCGTATTTACTGCCTAGCAGCTGCACGTGTCTCTGGAATTTCTGTAAAGCCCAAAGGACTTTCAGGTTACCTGAAAACTGCCTTAAAGAAAAGTCTACCATGCTTGGAAGAAGGGGCAGGCTACTCAGGAAGATTACAGGGAGCTCGTTAGGTCGTGCCGAGAGGAAATCAGGAAGGCAAAAGCCCAGCTAGAGCTCAATCTGGCCACTGCTGTACGAGATAATAAAAAATGTTTTTTCAAAGACATTAACAGCAAAAAGAGAGCCAGGGAGAGTCTCCCTCCTCTGGTGGATGCGGGGGGGAACATTGTCACCAAGGACGATGAAAAGGCTGAGGTACTTAATGCTTTCTTTGCCTCAGTCTTTAATAGTAAGACCAGTCATCCCCAGGGTATTCAGCCCCCTGAGGTGGAAGACAGGGACCGAGAGCAGAATAAACCCCCCACAGTCCAGGAGGAAGCAGTCAGTGACCTGCTGCGCTGCCTGGACGCTCACAAGTCTATGGGGCCGGATGGGATCAACCCGAGAGTGCTGAGGGAGCTGGCGCAAGAGCTTGCCAAGCCACTCTCCATCCTTTATCAGCAGTCCTGGTCAA
>WAAD01021487.1:0-14276 GCA_013389945.1 Fregata magnificens | reverse complement strand
CAGAAGAAGCTTTGTGTGTGCTGGGGAAAAGACAAGGAGAGGACGGAGTGGAGTTTCTCATCTACCATGGGTGGGTGGGAGAAGTGGAGAGAAAGAACTGGTCTGAAGAAGAATTCTATCCTGCAACCTTTTTGCATTACTGGGAAGAGGGTAAACGGTGAGAATGATGAGTTAAGAAAAAGACCTGATTGTCAGAAATACTTTACAAGAACTGAAAAGAGGTGACAGGAGACCTCAATGACTGGAATATCAAGTGGCAATTTGGTGACAATTCCCTTAACCAACTAAAACTATCAATTAATCTCAATACACATAAAGATCCATTTTGCTGGTCTTGTTCAGGTAAAAAACTTCAAACTCTATGTTGTGAGGCATAGCCAAAAGTGAAATAAACAGGAACAGACTTTTGGAACATCTATTAAAATGCTTCTGTAAGAAAAAATTAATGTTAATGGTCTAGGGAGAAAATACTTTCTAGATAAGCTGGCCACGGAACAATTACGCATGAAGGGTATTAGATTGCTGTAACAGTAACAAAAATCTCCTAAAACACACCCACTGACTTTTATAGCATTGCTACACAGCAAAGAGAGAGGAGAATTAGGCTGAATGGTGCTGAACAGAAACCGGTTGCAAGCAGAGCATTTTTTGCTTATCAACCATACAAAGATGGAATTTGAATTTTTCACCAGGACTTCATAGAGCTCAAACTGCACTTCACTCTTTGGTTGGTGGTATAGAGTTCCCAACTCAGTACACTAATTCTTTGAGGAGCAATCTTAGTGGTAACTGCAGGCAAAATGTATTAGCACACAATAAAAATATCGGTGTCTATTTTCCCCCTTAGAATACATAAATACTATTTTAAACAATATTCCTTTCAGGGTGTCAAGTTTTAAATAACGTTAACATATAGTTTATTGTCCTTTTCCCAGGTTTGATGTGATGTGATTAACCTATATATTCATACTACTGCACTGATGTTACCATAATATTTGTATGTGATATATTGTCCACTTTTCTGTTTAACAGTGGGAAGACTAGAATGTTTGAAGTCCTGTCTGAAACTCTGGAGCATGACTTCCCTTCCTGGTTTGGGAAGGTATTTGGTTATGCCTCTAACCCTGGACTCATCCTACCTTTTATATTACTGATGGTGTACGTACAGCATATTAACTCAAAGCTTGCTTAATCTAAAGTCTGTTAAGTTTCTTTCACTCTGCATCTTCACTGACTTCACTGATCTAATTAAATACAGTGCTGATTGCCCTGTGGTGAGGGACTTGAAAAATTCATGTGCCTTTTATTTCGTCATAATTAATGCCCCTTTGCACAAAGGGTAATATCTTTTTTTTGTTCAATGGCTTTCCTTTTGGTTTTATTATTGTTTTTCAAATATGTTGTTGTTGCCTGAATAATAGCAAAGCTATAAAATGCAAAAGCCTATAGGGGATCTGAAGTGCTGTGACTTTGATCAGCTTGTCCAGCAGGCAGAACAGCACACCACGAAGATGAGTTATTTCTCAGTAACTTTCAGTGAGTCTGGTCTTCAGAGCCTTGGCCTTTCCTTGATAAACAATGTAGTCTATGCTGTTGGGACAGCAGTGTGAGACAGCATGCTGGAGACTTTATGAAATAGGGCTAGCAGAGATTTTTTGTAAGTCAGTACCTGGTAAAGAATAATGACCTCAGAATAGTCTTTCTCAGAGACTGCATTGAGTACTACTTTATAAAGGTATTTTAAACTGCTGTGTACACATATTGGATTATTTAGCATACTGCTGAACTAAAAGTTAATTCAATGTAGAGATGAACTGGGATTTAACCCTGCATTATAGAACTGCCAATAAATACAGAGAATATTACAGAATACAATAGAAATTGCAGAATGATTTTACATGAGCAAAATAGAATTCTGAGATTAAATTTTGCCAAGGTTCACATAACATCATATTCTATTTTAACCCGTGGCTAGAAAAATAAAGAATCCAGACTGTCCTCTGAAATACCTGGTCAATTCCTACTGGGTTTTTTGAGTGCTGTTGCTTTCTTGGAATGGTCCGAGGCAAAGATACTAAAAATAAAGAAAGAAAAGAATAAAAAGAAGGAAAATACAAGGCAAAATCAAGCAAAGCAGAGAAAACAGCGCATGCAGATTAATTATTTACTGCTTACATCAATAAAAGACTTCATATCAAAATTTCTCTAATTAAATCAGGATGATAAAAATACTAATTTCATCGAGTTATCACAAAAGTAATATAATACACTGAAAAATGAAAATTGCATTATGCAGTTATGTTTTTGTTTAGTAGAAAAAAAGAGGTCATAATTGAAAAGAAAAGACAGTACTCTAGTTTGCCTATTGTATTAGTTCAAAAGCTCTTATAAATATGATTTACTCATTTTTAAGGTATGTCATACAAGTTAACTAACTTTATAAGTTATTCTTTAGAACACACTTCACAGTGAGGCATAGTTTATGGAACAACTTCCTTAACTACCATAAGATTGAATGTAGAGCATTAATAGACCGAATAATTTCTTTCAGCTTTTTTTTCTGCTGAAATAACACTGCCTTCTTCATACTGTAAGGAAGCACATTGTTCGTTGCCAAAATACTACTACTGATTAGGCACAATAAATGAGTAGAAGATACAGACTTTATATTAGCACAACTGTAGTTGTTGTTATAGGAATGTTGTAAGAGTCTTTATATTTAAATCATTACCTAACAAGAAATTATTTTTCTTTAAATTTAGCCTGAGTATTTATTATCTCAACGCTACATCCAAATCCTACAAGGAAGCTAACTTGGAACTTAAAAAGAAGCTACAAAATGTAAGGAATTGAGAATTATTGATTTTTGGTTTTACTAAATATTAGAGAATCTGTTTAGGTCACTGAAATATGCCCTCTCTCTCTCCCCATCATTAGCAAGCAGAAGAAAATAAAAGAAGAAATAAACAAAAGGCACAAAAATCAAATGAACAAGAGGAAAATCCATTTGAGACAGAACCACCACAGCCAAAGCAAAAAGGAGGCAAGCAAGAAGAATCCACTCCAGACCAAAGTAAGGACTGTTCTGAACGCCTCAGGATGAGGAATTCATGTATGCCAGACCATAGTCTTCCTCACTGCCTTGACATTTTCCTTTCCCATAATCTCCTGAAAGATATTCACAATACTGAATCACAAATATTAGCCTAGTCTCCAGTTCATTTTTCTTTCTTCTGCTCATTTAAGAAATACTGTAACATTACTCCACACTAGGCAACACTAATGCAAAAAACCCCTGTAATACAGCTATAATGAATTGCAAGAATCCAGCCTGACAAAAAAACCACTTAAAGCCTGGTCTGAATGTCAGTGATCCCTCTTACCTATCATAAACCAGTCAGGTCCGAATCTTGCACCCTCCTATCATATTTTGTTGATTCAGGACCGCTCAGGACAGCGTTTGTCCTCTGTGCCAGGTTCACCAGGAGAAGGTATAGTGAGAACACAGTACAGTAACAATTTTTATCAGAGAGCCTACCTTATTCAGGCAGGTTTCAGTCTATCCTGAAGGATTTCACAGGCTGTTTCCTTTCCCCTGGACATTGCTAGACTTTCTCCATCTTGTATGCATGCCCTACAGCCAGTATAGGCTCAAGCCTAGCAGAGGAACCCAGATTAGAGATGTCTGTCTTTGGAAGAACCATGTGCGAGGCATGTCTGCAGCCTCAAAACCTGTCCCCTTAACTTTGAAATTGCTGCCTTCATTGTCATTTATAGATGATATCTAAGTGCATCTAGTTACCTGGGAAAAGCATTCACTTTCCTCCATTCATGCCTTGCAGAAAGGGAAAATATGGTGCAAAGATCGTGAAGATGCATTACCCCAGATTTCAGGCTGTTGGCAGGGGAGGCTCCAGACTTTTCACTACACTCTGGAGTGGACAGGCAGCTGCAGGATTTCCCTCTCAGGGAATTTCTCGTTTGAATGTTTATTTTTTAATTCTGTTCTCCAAACACATTTCAGACAACAAAGGAGAAGAGGGTGGCAATGAAGTGAAGAAGACAGGCCAGCCACAAGAAACCAGCTCCTCTCAGGCACTCCAGCATCCAGGCCTTGCCCTGAACGGCCACTATCCCCGGCAGAGCAGAGGAGGAAACCTTCCTCCCCCATCCATAGCTGTGACGAGGCCACCGGGGCCAGGGGGGTATGGAGCGCCTGGCTATCTACCTGGAAAGCCACGCTTCCCAGGGGCACAGCCAGGAATGCCCAGGGGTCCTCCCAACTACAGATAAGGAGCCTCAAGCACAGTGTGATATGATGAAGGGTGCTGAGGGACAGAAGAGTGGTCCTAAACCCAAACACACTCCTGCAAGTGCAGAACCCCACTGTATTTGTTCAAAATCTTCATGTGCATAGAAGTTACCTGTGTGCTTCAGTTTTTGCAGGGTGGGAGGCTTCAGAAGAAAACATTGCATATGTCTTCTTGCACTTGAAGACATTGCAAAAATGCATTATCTGTGTCAATAGGTTAGTAAACTTAGGGATATTTTTTTGAAGATATTTATTAGAAGAACAAAAAACATTTTGTATTTAGCTGATTATTTTCTTAAAAGCCTGAAAGTGTGTCCCTAACATCTTTTCCTTTTTCTTAGAAGCATAGTTCACTGAAAATGTAGCTTTGTACAAAGTATATGATAGTCAGTTATATTTAAATACTGCATATAGCTTGTCTTCTGCAGGTCAGATATGCTTACCAAAAGATTTCAGATTGTATGTGCGAAAACTAGGACCTTTTCAACAGCTGGATGATTACATCTAAAGTCTTTGGGAAAGTGTTAAAAAGGTAAAAGAAAAGCAATAATCTGCCTGTGGCTATGAAGAAAATTTGACTCCTATTACAGTACCACTTTTAGCTAATAATAATTTTATCACATTCTGAAACACTAAAAATAAATTTAAAAAAACAAAGTGGTAAAGAATATCTCCTGTGCAGAAAAACATATTTGAGGAATAGAGGTAAGACAGTTATGCAATAATTTCCCCCAAATACTCACCAGCATTATGTTATGGCACAGAGACACTTGCATAAGAATATGTGCTGTATAATCTGCTCTGTGGATTTATCATTGTATACTTGTATTGACCTCTACAGAGTCCAGGGTAGAACAGGTGCTTAGTCTAATAGGACTTGTGGAAACACAGGATAGATGCAAGCCCATGTGTGAGCTGACGCTTATTCCAACGAGACAGCTTTATTTTTATGTTCTGATTTTATTGCCTTGTCCAGAATTTGGGCCTTGGTAATTATTCTATGACTCACAAGATTAATAACAACAAAATTAGTCAACTGACTGTCCTCTAAAAAGTAAATGTAATTCCATTGGGGGCCTTCTGTATAATAGAGGTCCATTTTGTACAGTAGAAAAACTTTAACTATATGTCAGTACAAAACAAGTCTGTGACATCACAAAACAATGTCCATGTAATTAAATTGTGGAACTTATTGAAAAAGACTTACAAAAAACCCCAGTATAGACTACGTATCCCCATAAAACACAATGATCCAGATGCAATTTCCAGCTCAAGCAGTCTTTAAATCAATTGCCAGAACCTGGGAGGATAAACCAAGGGAAAGTTCACTTTATACTTGACTTGACTCTTGTACTGCTTCCATAAGCACCTACTATCAGCTGGAGATAAGATATTAGACCAATCGGACCTTTAGTGAGCGCCAGCATGGCTGTTCTGCATGTAAACACTAAGCACTGATAACCAAATCAAAAGATACGTGTATTGTAATAACTACAAGGGAGGGTCTTTTCTAACGAACAGACTGGAAATATGTTGTTACTAAGGGAGAGGACAAATAAGTTACGACTGGATCCCAAGAAGTGTCTGCATCTGGGGTGCAGCAAGTCTTGTATTTTAAGTTGGAGAAAGTACAGCCAAGTGCAGTGTAAGTTGTTTCACAAAATCACAGAATGATTGGGGTTGGAAGGGACCTCTGAAAATCATCTTGTCCAACCCCCCTGCTTGAGCAGGTACACCTAGAGCAGGGTGCACAGGACCGAGTCCAGGCAGGTTTTGAATATTTCCAGAGAAGGAGACACCACACCCTCTCTGGGCAGCCTGTTCCAATGGTCTGTCACCCTCACAGTAAAGAAGATTATTCTCATGTTCAGGTGGAACTTCCTGTGTTCCAGTTTGTGCCCATTGTCCCTTGTCCTGTTGTTGGGCACCACTGAAAAGAGTCTGGCCCCATGCTCTTGACACCCACCCTTTAGATATTTGTAAGCATTGATAAGATCCCCCCTCAGTTTTCTCTTCTCTAGGCTAAACAGACCCAGGTCTCTCAGCCTTTCCTCGTAAGAGAGGTGCTCCAGTCCCCTGATCATCTCTGTGGCTCTCCGCTGGACTTGCTCCAGCAGTTCCCTGTCTTTCTTGAACTGGGGAGCCCAGAACTGGACACAGTACTCCAGACGTGGCCTCACCAGGGTGGAGTAGAGGGGGAGCATAACCTCCTTCGACCTTTTGATGCACCGCAGGATACCATTGGCCTTCTTGGCCACAAGGGCACAGTGCTGGCTCACAGTCAACTTGCTGTCCACCAGCACTCCCAGGTCCTTCTCAGCACAGCTACTTTCCAGCAAGTCAACCCCCAACCTGTGCTGGTGCATGGGGTTGTTCCTCCCCAGGTGCAGGATCTTGCACTTGCTTTTGTTGAATTTCACTAGGTTCCCCCCAGCTCAGCTCTCCAGCCTGTCCAGGTCTTGCTGGATGGCAGCACAGCCTTCTGGTGTATCAGACACTCCTCCCAGTTTTGTATCATCAGCAAACTTGCTGAGGGTACACTCTATCCCTTCGTCCAGGTCATTGATGAATATGTTGAACAGGACTGGACCCAGTACAGACCCCTGGGGAACACCGCTAGTTACAGGCCTCCAAGCAGACTCTGTGCTGTTGACCACAACCCTCTGAGCTCTGCCGTTCAGCCAGTTCTCGATCCACCTCACTGTCCCCTCATCTAACCCACACTTCCTAAGCTCACCTATGAGGATGTTATGGGAGACAGTGTCAAAAGCCTTGCTGAAGTCACGGTGAACAACATCCACTGCTCTCCCCTTATCTACCCAGCCAGTCACGCCATCACAGAAGACTATCAGGTTGGTCAAGCATGATCTCCCCTTGGCGAATCCATGTTGACTACTTCTGATAACCTTCTTTTCCTCTACATGCCTGGAGATGACCTCCAGGATGAGGTCATCTTTCTCAGATCAGATTTCTAATCTATGGACTTCAGACATGTGGAAAAAGTCCAGTAATTCAAACTGTCTATTAATTTGAAACATTATTTTAACATGATTACTTTTTAAACTGCATGTGTTTTTAGCCCAGAAACTTAAAAATTGTCAGTAGTCTTATTGAAGTTAAGCATGGACCGCAGTCCTCTAGTGCTTCCATGCTTTTAAGACAAACTTTTTCCTACAAGCTGGGATTGATCTGCCATGAGACACTGATTTGCAGAGAGGTTTTTAGCTCACTGTTAACATTTCATAAGAAGAAAACACTAGATATTCCTTAGAAAAAGGAAGATTTTTTATAGAACAAGTAAACAAATGGATTTTAAAGATTCTTTACGGCTTGGTGATCCATCTGGGCTTTTCAAGGAATGTGGGAATAAATTGGAGTTGTAAACTGGTTTTGGGCAGTCTGGTTCCCTGAAATGCAGAGGGAGGTTTATACTACGTACATAGATCTTAATAAGGATTCCTTGTTCTGTTAAGAGTGAAAATTTTCTGTGGGTATTAAAGGCGTTCTAATTATTAGCAGGCCTAGTGTTTCATTCTGTGGGATTGGTTTACATCATGAATGGGAGAGAGACACAGCAAGGAATCCACCAGCTGAAATTATTCTGAGGAGCTTTCTGTCAGATCTGTATGCTGTATTGATTTTCAACAATAAATGTGTTCTCAGAATGCACATGTATATGCAGTGATGAGCATGTAATAGCCAACATGAATAACAATACCAAGACTGCCGTGACTGAAAATGAAATATTTGTTCTTATTCTTTGGTACTTCTAAGTAAAGGTCTTTCATCACTGTGTTTCATGAAGCTGTGTTTTCAATGCTTCCTAGCTTAGTTCTGTTTAATTGCCTGATAACACAACATTGACGTAGCAGACAAGATGTGATCTTATACATTTCAATGTTCTATACTAAGTCCAGCTTTAAGAAAACATGCTGTTTACTCGGTAAAAGTAATTTTGAGATTGTTACAATAATTTTGCCTGATCAGATTTCACGTCATATTTCCTTTCTGTACAGCCTTTCTCTATCCCTCCTGTATTTTCAGTCTTTCAGTTCAAATTTTTTGTCTCTGCTTTTTTTTGAAAAAGCACCCTAGGCAACCTTCATCCACTTACCCACACAGCTACTTCTCTGTTTGAGTCTTGTACTGTGCTGAACAGGTAACAAATACCCTGGACAGCAGGAATCATACTTACTGTGATTCAAATCATGGCAAATGATCTTGCATTATAGAAACAGAATATATTTTGTTTTCATTGGTGACACATATACTATTTTCTTTATTCTATGTTGTTAGACCTGCAACTTGTGCTAGGGATACCTCAGAGCTCTATTATCCAATTACTTTCAGTGAAATCAGAGCTCAGTGCATCTTACCATGTCCTACATCTTCCTCTGCACAATTTCCACACCATCTTCATGGCATTTGGCTGAGCATTTAGTATAATTTTCTGTGTAATAAAAGTGCACTTCACTATATTAGTGTACTGGCACAGAGTGACTTTTAAAACACTTTGAAGTCTCTGCCAAAGATTTAATTTCCCACTTATCTGTGAAAATTATAATTACTGTAAAATGATGATTATTGAATACATCTTCCTTCTCCTATTCATCTTTTTTCTGCTGTTGAATTAAACATTTTTACTCAATGACAAAGTCCTACCCTGGGACAGTGCAATGCTTTCAGATGAACAGGAAGCAAAAGGACGAAAATAAAGTCCAGACTTGACTGAATTCACAGCAAGTGAGAAACAAGACTTTTTATAACATATCCTTTTCAACACTAGATTTGTGGTAGCCAAGACCTGAATATAACAAGTATAATACAGGCAATAATAACATCCATAGAGATCTGCGGAAATTTAGAGCTGTTGTAAAGCTGATAGAGGTTTAAATCCAAGGAATCATTTTATTACTCTACATTGTTTAAAAACCCCACAGAATGCTCACTGGAAAATTAGGTGCAGTTCTTATCTGTGCTGAATCCTTTGCTTCATTTTCTAGTTCCCTGTGAAAAAGCAGGCTGTTAAACTCGTTATGGCTAGAGATTAACTTCAAAAGCAGGTAACATCTGCTCTGTTTGTCCTTTGTTGAAAAATGAGGCTGTATGAGTTCACTATGAACTTTATGCTGTCCATGCCACATAACCACTCTGTATTAATTCCTTGAAATCACTGAATGGACAAGAAAAAAATTGTAATGATGTAGTGACACAAACAATATTCCCCTACCCCCTGTAGAAAAGGTCATTATAATCTGAGGTGCACCCATGCCCAGTGGTTATAAAAAAGCTATGAAAAACACTATTTCCCTAAACTAAAGAATGACCTGGGGGTCATGACAGAAGGTTCTGTATGGATGTGGCAAACTCTGCTTTACCTGATGTTTACTGACTATGAAGACTGGACTATAAAAATGTCTGTGTGTGATTGTGCTGTATAACTGATGTTACCTACCAGGTTAAAAACATACTCAGCGGTAGCTGTGCTTCACGTTATGAAAGTTGGGTTAATAATGGAATGTATACTTTTCTGTGAGTTTGCTGTTTTCTTCATCTATTTCACATCAGCTAGTGTCTCCAATGCATTCATGAGCCTAGTTATCACCCAGTAATCAGGAAGCACCATTCACCATTGAGGTCTGTGGTTACATTACGTATGTGGGACATAACTATAGCATAGTTTGGAGAGACAAAACACATAAGCACCCACTGCCTATCTTCTAAGTGTGAGGGAAAGGATGCAGTCCACATTCACCCCGCACAGGGAGGCTGTGGTAGTCCATGGAGAGACACTGCTACACCCCTTTGGTGCATCAGCTACCGCTGGGAGAAACTTTCTTACTTTTTATTGTTCTGCCTGGTGGGTGGAAATAAAGGTGTTTCCAGGGCGTTGTGTCAGAGGAAACAACAAGGCAGAAGGGTGTGACTCCCTGGTAGCCCAGCTGTGCTCAGCCTGCTGGCTCAAGAGAACATGGGGGTGATTTCAGCCGCAGGCTTCTTCCAGAGGGGCGTAGTGCAGAGGGCTTTGCAAGCCACAGCAGAAGACACAAAGAGCTTCCTCTGACAGCTCAGTGATGCTGTCCTGCAGCACTGGGGTGAGGGACTCGGGTTCTTGGGCCACAGCTGTGTGTGGATAAGATCTGTCTCACATGGCTGATTCATGCAGTGACACTAAGGCTGTGCACAAGGGAAAAGAGACCAGGTCAGAGTCACTAGGATGCCATGGTAATGGTTTGTGAGATTCAAATGCCAGCATGGTTGCTTGTCAGATGCTGAAATATTTCCCTGGGTGAAACTGCAGGGCTTTGGCTGCTACAGTAACTGCTTTGGAAGGGAGCAGGGGCTCTGAACGAGGGCTGCCACATCTTGGTCCCAGCCAGCTGCTCTCCCTTGGTCACAGCAAAGGAAACAAGTCATAGCCTTGTCCCCCTCTTTCCTGTTTTAGTTTAGCTTCTTTCACTCAGTACCACAAGCAAGAAGCTGTCTCTCCGTAGTCATACTCCATCAAATGCAGCCACCAAGTCCTACGTATAGCTCCTATGTACATGCTGTACGTGACAGGTGGCCATTTCCCTAAATGGCAAGGTTATCCAGGGAATTCACATGTGTCTGTGTTAACAACAGCCACAGAACCAAGATATTTTTATCGCAGTAAGTTTTTGTCTTATTGCCCAAATGCTGTGGGAGGGGATTGTGTCATAAATTACAGATCCCGTTGACAGATTGCAAATAGAAATGTTGTTAAGGCTAGGACCTAAATGCACTACCAGTATCAAATTTGGGTATAAGCATTCTCAGTGGAGTATTTGCTTGTATTTACACTATTAGAAGATCTTTGGTTAGTGTAAAGAGCTGAAAGATGTCTGGCATTAATAATAAGTCAAGGTAGGAATAAATATTAGTTCCCTGCATGTTTGAGGAACACCTGAATATAGTGACCTGCACTTCAGGGGTCTTACTATTCTATGCTGCTTAGCATGAGAATCTAAAGAAGGGAGGTTGTATATGACATCAAAATTTTTTTCTTTCCTTTGAGATGTAACATCTCAGCTGCAGTGCATAGTCATAGAAAGCTGTGAACCACATCAGCTGAAGTGTTAGCAAAATAAGTAAAAAAAGAGTATTGCACACTTTACCTGAGGCTTTTTTTTTTGTCCTTGACTTTTTATTGGAAGATGTTTTTTGTATTTGTACATACTACTCTGTGCAGTTAATATCACAGTTAATGTACATTTTGAAAAATATTGGTTATTTAATTTTGAAATTGCACAAGAAAGGAGAATTTCCAAAGCTTGTGGCTGATTTTCTGCTTAAATCCATTCTTATCATGTGCATAATGCTGTCGTACAATAACTAATGAGGTTTGCAGTAAATTAGGTTTATTACTTTACCATTTAACTCTTTTGTCTGTGTCCTTGCCAGCTCTCCACAGCTGTGGGAAGAGTTTTTAATATTTCAAAATTTTAATCTGTCGTGAAGAACTTCCTAAAAAATAGAACCAGAACATTTCTTCCCTCTCTTTCTTGGAATTAGATCAGAAAAAAATTCCGATGTGTAATCTGCAGTCAACAGTAGTTATAACACATTATCTCAAAGTACTGGAGCAGGAAACAAGACAATTATATTGGAGATATTTAAATTGCATCTTTCTTAGAGCAAATAGTTTTCAATCAATATAAATTCTACTCAAGAAAAGTGTTAATTTAAAATTTTGAACTTTCTGACTACAAAACCCTACCTGTGCTTATCCCAAGTGATTGACTCCACAAACTAAAAGCTACTTTAATGCAACAAGCTAATCAAAAGACAGTCACATGTCTAACAGACCATCAAAACCATTAGTTTGCATCTCTGGTAAGAGATAAATCTTGGTTTTTCTACTAGATAAAACCTTTTATAAGACTTGGAAAAATGAATAGAAGAAACAGAAAAAGTGTTATGTAATAATTGTAGGGAAAAAAAAGTCTTCTGAAATACTTTCAGATGTTCTCAAGGTGCAAAGGCCAAATCTTCAGCAAAACACCAATATCCACTGGTAAGATGATATCAATCTAATACATACCTTACATAAAGTAACAATTAGATCCTTCTATTGTGACAGTATGAAGCACAATTTAATTGTAATCAACATGGGATTAACTTCTTGCTAACTGAAGGTAAATGTGATATTTTAAACACTTTACCTTTCTTTCTCTCTTCCTTTTTGCTAGGAGGATGAAGCAAATACATTCTCAGTGTTCTACTATTTTTTGTCAAGAACATTCCCTTCTTTTTTTTTTTTTCTTCTTTTTTCTTTTTTTAAAATCACTCAATGACTGCTCCACAGACAGAGCCACAGATGCAGATACCTTGCATAAAGGATGTTTTTAGAAAGTCTGCAAGCTACATTCATTCGTTTAAAGGAATTGCTTTTAAAGCATTGACGACATTTTTCCAAATGCCTTGTAAGCCTTTTTATTGCTTGTAAACAACTAAGGCTGAAAGCCTCTAAAACCTTTTATAAAGGCATATTCTTGTCGCCAGTGTATAGTACCAGTCTGGCACCTTCAAGCATCTCTGATGACCACACATAGCCATGATGCTGGTGGACCATAAATCAGCTCATGTTCCAGCTGCAACTAGATTAAAAATGCAGAAGTGTATTTTTTTTAATAAGCAGTTTCTATCTGTGAAAATCAGCCTCAGTCTTACCTAGCATGCAAAAGCAGACAGACAGCTCACTCTGTGCTGCTCCTGCGCTCATGTGCTGGATTAGCATCATGCAGATGGGTGTTCTCAGATCGTAAACTGTTCTCTCACTAATTTTGTCCGCTAGGATAAGCTCCTTGGCACTTGGCATTTCCTCTCCCTGAATGAACTTTGTTGCACAGTGGAAAGCAAATATTCTGTCATTTCCACACACAGAGGAAAGTGGCATAAAATGCATTGGAAGTGAAATACCATTAGAAAAAAAGCCACTGGTTATACATAAGGTTATTTAGGCCTTTACCTGATCAAGCCCAGGCTGGATAGATTTACTTTTAAAGATTGTATGATATCTCTGACATGACTGTAATGTTTTGTAAAAGGCACTCATTAACTCTTTGAATACTACCTTTAGCCTGTTTCTTTATTAGAAGGTGCTCCTAAGCCAAATTAAATTAGCCTGGTAAAATCCATTTTGTACTTTTATATTCCAGAGTGTTTGAACTAGGAGATAGTTTATCTCAGTAGTTCATCAGCTTTAACTGAAGACAGACAAATATGTCACATTTTTCTTGTCAGTATCTGAGCTTAATGAAATTGTGTCCCTGAATTCTTCCTTGTCTTTCTCTCAACCTTCAAACCCCTCCTGAAATCCTGTTCTTTGCCTTTCTTCCTTGTGAACTGTGGACCTCACTTGTAGTTTAGCTTCTACCCCATTGACTCTATCACTACAAACTATAGATACAGAGATGATAATCCAGCATTTAAATACGAATTTTGTAAATAGTTCACTGACTGCAGAAGGTTGCCTTGTGCACTTGCTTTAACAACTGCTGAATTTAAGCTAAAGTTAACTCATGAAAAAAAAAATTATTACTATTGCCTTTATCTGCCTAGCCACTTCCTTTTCAGCTATTTTTCTTTGTCAAACTTACTGACTGCATCATGTCCTAAGCCATACGTAAACTTTTTGGGGTAGCTTAGCCTTTTAATCTGTTAGTGAGGCTCCCACTGCAGAGCTGCTCCAAATCTGACTAGGATCTTTGAGTGCTACTAGTAAAGTGAACATCTAGGTGTGTGAGTGCTTAACCATTAGTTTTACATTGATATGTGCCATCAGATATGAATTAATCTATTACCTGAATGCATAATAAGAAATGGTTTTAAAGCTTGCAGTGAAGTAGAAAGTGCTTTTTTCCTTTCCTTTCCAGTTTCCTTAAAAAACGAAACAAAACAAAACAAAAAAACAAAAACCAAAAATTACATGTGCCTCGGTCTT
>WAAD01021486.1:17383-29336 GCA_013389945.1 Fregata magnificens | reverse complement strand
TTTACTCCCCTACTCCTAACAATATGTTACCTCCAGTCTTATAAATTCTTTCGTTTTGCAAACAGTCTTTAATGTTTTCCATTCTGCTGTTTCTGCTGGCTTGAGTGAACACGAGATCTTTAATAGACCAGAGAGTATTCAAAATCCAGCAAAATGGTGTAAAAAAAGTGTTGCTTCCTGTTAACAGGGACTTTTCCTGTTGTTTGAGCCTTAATTCCTTACTTTTACATAGTATTTCAGGTGAAAAATTCATTGCAACATATTGCTCCAATTTAAAACAGATGCTTGTTAACTTCTCTGACAGCACAGTTTTCCCTTGGGCTGCTCTAACTCCTGGTTTATGGAGCAGTGGCAAATTATGGTTCCTGTGGTATTTCACAAATTATACTTATGATATGCTGGGTTCAGTGAAGTGGGATCATTGATTTTATTTCAAAATCACTATTTTTTTAAGAATGGCAATAAATTTAAAATAGTGAGTGGTGTGTGTTTGTATGAATGTCGTAAATTGCATATGTGCTTGTATGTATAGGCAGCAGCAGCAGCTGCAGCAGCTGACTCAAGAGATTATAGTGGAGTAGGTGGAGTAGGTGGATTCTCCGAAAGTTCTTCTGAGGCATCAAAACTGAGCTCAAAGAGTGCTAAAGAGAGGAGGAATAGAAGAAAGAAAAAAAAGCAAAAAGAACAATCTGAAGGCGAGGAGAAGGATGGGGAAGAATTTCACAAATCTGAATCAGAGGACAGCATCAAAAGGAAAGGTTTCCGATTTTCCATTGAGGGGAATAGACTGACATACGAAAAGAGATTCTCTTCCCCACACCAGGTACCATAGTATTATTACCTCTTAAACACCTTTGTTGTCTACTCATCATATAAACAAAACCTTGTAAAGTAGTTTGGTCAATTCTTGGAAAAGATACCACAGATTCTTTAATATCTTAAATCAAAGTATGACCAAGTTAATACTTTCAGCCAAAGATGAAACTGTAAGAATTTGAGAGTTTTTGTTTTTATTCTGACTTTATGTGTGAAAAATCAAAATAATGTGTATTAATTAAAATGAGTTGTATTTCAAGTTTCTTAATGAAAATGGACCTATCTCCCCATCAAGATGGATGTATTCAGCATGATCAGTGGCTTCAAAATTGGGTGCACACATACAAAGGAATTTCATGTTTTAAATGAGAAAAGTACTAAATTTGGGATGCAAAAAGCCCAGTAGAAATTGCATAAATGTTCGTGTGAAATTTGACAAATTAATTGATGTAAGACCATTAATTGTCTTATCTTGAAGAAGGTGGAAGTATCTGTGGCAATGTGTCCTTGCATGTGTTCTCTTACATTGAAACACCAGTGACTCAGAGTGCCATCTGCATCTCCCATCCATTTATTTCATTTGCTAGTGTTGTTATGTTATCCCTTCTACAGTTTTTAGAGCTCCTCTTTATTTGCCCACCTCCAACTCTCCCCTCAGAACTTCAAGTCCAGATCTCACATCCATTCTGTCCTTTTTCTGCCCCTTTGTGTGCCTCAGTATCCTTCTCCGTTTTATCCCCACCTTCTCGATTCTCCCTGGTCTTTATGACTTGCTTTTTGCCTCTTTTTAGTCACTATTACTAAATTCATTCCTTCCTTTTTAATCCTCTTCTATTACTGTCTCTGGAAAGCCTATTTCATCCCTAAATAGATCATGAGCATCCATATTCTCTTCATGTATCACTTCTTCCAGCTCCCATTCTCAAAGAAGCTCAGACCTCTCCATCCAATATTTTCTTAAGGACTGTCCTTCTTAGGCCAGACTGTGGTGGGAATATTATGTTTCTAGCTTCCTATTTCTGCCAAGTTAACTCCTCCTTCCACTTACTTCCTAACGTTCTTCCTTTTTTAATAGTACTGCATCCTTTTTTTTTTCCCACCCCTTGGTCTGCCACTGTTTTATGTTGTTAACTGTCTAACTAGTCTCTGTAAGACTTCATTGCTGAATTTAGTTAGTTCATGATTCATTCTGATCCTTACAAATTTTCATACCTATATCCATTGTCTTCAACTTCATGTTGAAGACTCATCTGATCCCTTAGGTGCATATTCTTGCTTGTGTCTTCATTCAACCTGCAGCCTTATTCAGCTGCAGCTCAATTCATCCATCTTGTAAGAAGTGAAGCATTTGTCATACAACTTGCTTCTCTTACCTTTTCATCTCCAAGTTCATTTACAGCTGTTTACTATGACAGTCTATCAATCCCCTCCCCTCTGGTTTTCCAACCTTAGTTCCTTTTCACTCTGGGCTCTAGCCACTAAACAGAAATTCCATTCACCAGTTTTTAATAACCTTTTCCTAGACAAAACTCAGGTTTATATCTCATCTTTGACATTTCACTTGCCTTCAATGTAACTGACCATTACGTTCTTCTTGAAAGCTTATTCTTCCTAACATTCATGATTTCCTCTCCTCTCAGTTCTCCTGGTTTAGTTGTGCTTTAGAAGATCCTTTTATCCTTTTGACAGTTTTCTAAGGGATTTCCACAAGGCCTTTTGCTAGTTCCCTTCTCTCTCTCTTTTTCTTTTTTCTTTTTCTTTTTTTTTTTAAAACTCTACTCTGGACCCACAACTGTGAATCATTTTTAACTTAGACCTCTTTCCATGTCCCAGTTACTGCTGTATTCATCAAGAATGTTGTTGCAAAGAGCACTAACCTATCTCATTGCTTTTACCTAATCTGCTAGTAAACATATTTACCTAAAGATATTTTTTTAATACCATAAAACATAAGCGCCTAAAGTTCTTCCCAACCCACCTTGTCTACTTGTAATAAACAAGTCAAGTCCCAGCTTTGACTGACCCATGCCAGCATCCATAACTCCTGTTAAATTTTCAAACTAGTTTCTCTGAGCTCTTTCTGGTATGCTGCCCCTCATGCTTGGAAGAAGCTCCCATGAGTTTCCACAGAACACTTCATTGCTTTCCTCAAATCCCTCTTTAAAACTCTCTTTTACCATGCTGCCTACAGAAAGCTTGACAGGGAAGTGACTTCAGGTGAGCTAAGACCGCTGTTTATCATACCCATCAATTTTGCCTCCTTGTATTCCCTCTTTTTGTACTCATCTGTTGTGTTACACTTAGATGATAAGTTCTTTGCAGAGTGCCTTTTTGTTCTGCATTTTGCAGTCCATAGAACAATGGGGCTCAAGTCCATAAAGATAAGTTGCAGAAGAGAAACAAAGACACTGCTTTGTTATGTATCATCTTTGCTATTCGTAGAGGTCTTGGGTGAAATCAGGTACTAATGCTAATCAATCAAGTCAAGAGAATCACTGATATGAATTAAAGTTAAGACCATGTATAATTATTTGTAAGATTAGAGCATTATTTTGACTCTGATCCTGAAAAGATCCTCCCATAGCAGAACATTTACTCACATGAGTAAACTGATGAAGATTAGGGAGACTGTTCATAGAAAATTACAGGCATATCTTTGCATATTCAGGATAGCTAAGACTTTAAAAAAGAACTAAAAACCTGATTGTGACCTACTTGACTAGTAGCTGAAAAAATATGTATGTTTTTTAAACTAGGCAGTATTTGGGAGCTACCTCTGTGTGCAGACTGAGTCACAGGAAATTTGCCTAAAATTCTATTTATTCAGCCTGTCAGACTAATGCCAACCTGGGGTAAATAGTGTCTAGATGTGCTTACTCAGTTTATGAACAGTTGGTAATAAAACAGGTAGAATGGCAGAGGAAACAATTCTGTCAAGCAGTTTCTTTTACTCTAATTAAACCAATTGATTTCATATATCCAAAGTAGTAAAATAACTAGTCTTTGTCTGTCACTTACATGCTCTTTGTTTACTATCCAAAAGTGAGTGTATTGGGGGGGCTGTACCAGTTCATTTCTTTGTAGATGACCTTACCCTTTAAGACATATTAACACTGTGTTTTTTTCCCCCTGTATTAAAACATTATATTTAAAAGGATTTTCATCTGATAGTCATTGTTTTTATTTGCCTACAGTCTTTGCTGAGCATTCGCGGCTCCCTGTTTTCCCCAAGGCGCAATAGCAGAACAAGTCTTTTCAGCTTCAGAGGTCGAGCAAAGGATGTAGGATCAGAAAATGACTTTGCTGATGATGAGCACAGCACTTTTGAAGACAATGATAGCAGAAGAGATTCTCTCTTTGTGCCGCGCAGACACGGTGAACGGCGCAACAGTAACATTAGTCAGGCCAGTAGGTCATCCAGGACATTACCTCCACTTCCAGCAAATGGGAAGATGCACAGCACTGTGGATTGCAATGGAGTAGTTTCTTTAGTCGGTGGGCCACCAGCTCTGACGTCACCTACTGGACAGCTTCTGCCAGAGGTGATGATTGATAAAGCAGCCACTGCTAGCAATGTAAGGAAGTCTGCAATAGCTCAGGCATGATGTCCTCTCCCTGTGTGATCAGCTACTGTTTCTACAAAATTTAGTCACTTGAGAATGATCCCCTTTCTGGCCAAGCTGTGAATGCTCCTTTCATATATTCCAGTTATAAGCTAAAGTAGAAATGGAAAATATGCATTAATTTACTGGGAATTAACAGAATACCATAGTAAACCATTGAATAAATGTAGTATGTGTAGTCTTATACCCATTGATTCATTATGCTAACTGAAGACTCAACTGGAAGATTCTGTATTCGTATATCAGACAGGATATGAAAATGAAAATAAAATATAAATTAATTATATTTACTTAATGGAATATATTAAATGAGTATTTAACTTCCTGCTGACCGTATATGAAACTTTTGATATAACACTGATAGTATAACTTACATGGGTTGTGATAGTGTTCCTGTCACATAGTTATTTTTCTAGGGGGTTTTTTTGGAGATGTCGACATTATTAAATATTTTCTCTTTTATTTTGTTTGAAAATGTGTGCTAGGAAATTGATAATTTATTCTAAATTAAGAGTTATCTTAACAAAATACACTTACTCTTTGTGCTTTTACTGCTAGCTGTGTGGGCTGTGCATTTTCATGTTTAGAAAACAACTTCACTGCCTAATTAGGAAGATATTTATGGCAGAGCTCATTGACAAGCATTGTGGAACTTTTAGCAGTCTAAAAACTGTTTATAGTCTAAAATCTGTTTTAACGTCTCAGCCCTGTTTCAGCAAAATACTTAACAACATATTCGTTAAGCACAAGAGCAATCCTACTGATGTATTTGACTATTTGCTATATACAAAGTTAGGCATATATTAGTCCGTTGCAAAACCACGACATAAATGGAGCATGGTGCAGGACAGCAGAGTGTTTTAAACCATTATACTTTTACAATAATTTACAGTGTTGTTATTATTAAATGAACAATCAATAGGCTATTTTATCAGTGTTTTATTTTCAGGGTACTACTACAGAAACTGACTTAAGAAAGAGACGGTCTAGTTCTTATCATGTTCCTATGGACTACCTAACAGATCCTAGTGCAAGGCAAAGAGCAATGAGTATAGCCAGCATGCTTACAAACACAATGGAAGGTATGTAACACAGAATTTTTGTATGACAATGCCATAAAGTGCTATTAAATGTATGATACATTAAGTAGTAGTGGTGTTTTAAGGCAGCTGTTTCAGCCTAAAGGGTACAGGCAAGATGAGATTTGTATATAGAGGTAGCATCTTTTTTTAAAGATGGATTGATATATTTGGAAAAGCAGTCAAGCTTTCAATATACTAATGGGTTTGAGGTAGAAGCAGCAAACTTCCAAGTTAAATGCAAGTAGAAAGCAATTGATCAATGCAGTGTTTCTCTAGAGAAGTTACGTTTTGGGGTAAAAGCTCTTTTTAGGTTACTGAAACGGCTATGCTTCTTGTAGTAGAACAATCCCCTTCTACTGATTCACCAGACACGCTGTTTCACAAAGGCAAGCTCACGTTGTTCTTTCTGTAAGGCTAAATACAATTAATCTGAACCATGGAATTAAGCAACTACTTGTAAGAAAGGGCAGAATATTATTTTGAGGCTTAAATGACTATGCCCAAAATAGCAAATGGGAAGGTAATAATGAGCAGTTTTGCACATGTGGACCATAATACTGTCTAAATAGTTGTCTGACTTCAGATTTGTTCTAAATGTTTATCTTTCATGAGGAAAATTTTAAATATTTTATTCATTGTATGTATAGAATCATAGAACGGTTTGGGTTGGAAGGGACCTTAAAGATCATCTAGTTCCAACCCCCCTGCCATGGGCAGGGATACCTTCCACTACATCAGGTTGCTCAAAGCCTCATCCAACCTGGCCTTCAACACTTCCAGGGAGGGGGCATCCACAACTTTTATGGACTACCTGTTCCAGTATCTCACCACCCTCACAGTAAAGAATGTCTTCCTAGCAGCTAATCTAAATCTACCCTCTTTCAGTTTAAAACCATTACCCCTCATTCTATCACTACACTCCCTGATAAAGAATCCCTCCCCATCTTTCCTGTAGGCACCCTTTAAGTAGTGGAAGGCTGCTATAAGGTCTCCCCAGAGCCTTCTCTTCTCTCGGCTAAAACAACCCCAACTCTCTCAGCCTGTCCTCGTATGGGAGGTGCTCCAGCCGTCTGATCACCTTCGTGGCCATCCTCTGGACCCACTCTAACAGGTCCATGTCTTTCCTATGCTGGGGACCCCAGAGCTGAACACAGTACTCCAGGTGGGGTCTCACAAGAGTGGAGTAGAGGGAGAGAATCACCTCCCTCGACTTGCTGGCCACACTTCTTTTGATGGAGCCTAGGATGAGATTGGTTTCCTGGGCTGTGAGTGCACATTACCAGCTCATGTTCAGTTTTTCATCTGCCAATACCCCCAAGTCTTCCTCCGCAGGGCTGCTCTCAATCCACTCATCGCCTGGCCGGTATGCCAGATTTCTAAGACAAATTTCTATTTTGCATCCTATGTAGCATTTGCTTGTGAATGGTTATTTTATTTATTGAATATTTAGTATTCTTTTTACATCAAATTTAAAACATAGTGGGACAGATTATTTTTAATTGTAATTTCTTTTGACTAACAGTAGCCTTGGTTTCAAAAGATCTACAATATCAACACAGTTTATCAATAGTACTTTGGAAAACAGCATTTAGGCCTCAAGGAAATACCCAGGTGACATTGCAATAGAGAAATATGTTTAAAATGTTATTTTCATTTTTCTCTCTAGAACTGGAAGAATCCAGACAGAAATGCCCACCATGCTGGTATAAATTTGCTAACACTTGCTTGATTTGGGACTGCTGTACTCCCTGGCTGAAAGTCAAACACATTGTAAATTTGATTGTGATGGACCCATTTGTCGATCTGGCCATTACTATCTGCATTGTTCTAAACACCCTGTTCATGGCCATGGAGCACTATCCAATGACAGAACAGTTTAGTGGTGTGCTTTCAGTAGGAAACCTTGTAAGTCTTTCATGATGTACCATGTATGTCAAATGCATTTTTCTTAAATAATTATTTTGTGACCTATGTACATATGTTTAAAAGAAAATGTT
This sequence comes from Fregata magnificens, assembly GCA_013389945.1. Taxonomy (NCBI): domain Eukaryota; kingdom Metazoa; phylum Chordata; class Aves; order Suliformes; family Fregatidae; genus Fregata; species Fregata magnificens. The sequence continues at coordinate 21,818 of WAAD01021486.1, read as the reverse complement.
GACTAGATACTTATAGGCTTGGGATGGTTGAATTTAAATTTAAGCTGTACTGAATCCCGCTTTGTTGACATTCGTGGATTTTGCCACTCTTGCTTTATGGAGCAAAAGATAGTAAGATTTATTGAGTCAACATGCATTCTGATTTTTAAAACCTTCAGCTTCTGTCACTGAAGCTGGTTAAAGGAATTTATCTAATATTTTTTTCTTGGATGGATACTTACAAATCATAAGAACTTTCAGTTCCATTCCCACACCTGTTCCACTCATCACTAGCACGTCCTGAGGTCCTGGGTGTTCAGGGAATTGTAGAGGGGAAGGACCCAGTAAACATGGCAGATATACTGCAACTTTGCAGGAGTTGGTGAAATGGCATGACAGTGCCTTCAGCAGGTCATCCTGAAGAAGAATAGTTCTGCTCAACTTTCAGTATAGTTTTTTTTCTTAACAAAATAATTGTCCCTCTCATGAACTCATCTTTATCCCTAGAAGCAAAAAGATGTCCCAAGGGCAAAGATGAGATCTAAGGAGGAAAAACTGAGCATTAAAATCAGAAGAGATTCTGTGTATCGGTATTTATACATGCATATTAGCAGGCTAGATTAAAAAAACATATTTTTCCCATTTACCTATTTTTCTTTGGAAACCAAACATTGTGATGCATATGTAAGCTTCAAATCTGAATGTAATTCCTAACCCCAATGTATGGCAATATAGAGAAGCTATTCAGATTTATCATGGATTGCTTGCTGAAGACGTAACTTACCAAAAGTTGATACCACTAGTTTTTTTTTTTTAATATTTTCTCATTAAACTAGAGTAAGAACCTGTATTTTCCTTGCAGGTGTTTACTGGAATTTTCACAGCAGAAATGTTTCTCAAGATAATTGCCATGGATCCTTATTATTATTTCCAAGAGGGCTGGAATATTTTTGATGGTTTTATCGTGAGTCTTAGTTTAATGGAGCTTGGCCTTGCAAATGTAGAAGGATTATCTGTCCTTCGATCATTTCGATTGGTAAATATACTAATAAAATATGTTTCTATGTTATATTTTTGTATTTGTGCATTATGTTGTGCATTTTTCGTTTGTACATTATATATTTGGCTAAGACAGAAGATCTTTTAATTAAGAACTTACAAAATAGTTAATGCATACCCATTAGATGGCATGTATCTGTTATGTCGTTTGTTTTACATATTATCTTAGTAACGTCTATTTCTTCTTCAAGACCTTGTCAACATCAATTCTGTTCTTGCAGTGAGTATGCTTTAAGGTTTAACTTTTTTTTAATAGTAATATCTCTTAGAGTCTTTTTCTCCCTAGAGGAGGGAATAAAAAATGCAAGAGCCACAGGCCCTCACTAACTGTGACTGAAGATTAGTAAATTGCTTAGAAAATAATGGATTAGTTAATAAAAGTTTATTGACAGTTTTAGGTGATAGACTTCCATTACCAGTTTGCTTACATGGTTAATTTTAGAAGAGAGTAGTATTAAGATTTTTCTTCGGATAGGGATTTTTCATCACTACCAGCCTTCTCCTTACCATGCTCTGCCAGGGCCCATCCGCTGTCTAACAGCTTTTCTGTTCGGAAGTCACTACAGTATCTCTGTCTGTTATTAGATATCCCTGTCTGAATAGGAACTTGAAAAACCTTGGTCTTGCTGAAGACTAGGCTAGCATGCAAGTTGATGTTCAAATCCTCTTCTGAAAAGACCTCCACAGTGAGAGACATGAAGCTAGAGTTCCTAGTCATCAAGCTCAAATTTTGCCTTAAATAAAGCAAAAAATATTTAACTTTAAATAAAAGTTAAATAAACCCCCTTTAAAAAAAGAGGGGGTTTAAATTTGTCCATTTGCTGGTTCTCTGTATAGCATTATATTGCATTTTGCCTAAAGTCTAATATCTGTCTGGATTGACTTCTCCCTCAGTAATAGAATTCTATTTTTAACTTCACATCTATGTATTTTATTTGTGTCTCATCCAATGAAATAATAGATTTAGATTCCTTTTAGTATTCTCCTCTTTCAATTGTCTGAACACTTGCTGTATCTTTCCAAATAATTTCATTTTTGTCTCTTTCAAGTTGTACTTTAATATAACACTTTCCTTTGTCTGTTTTTCTCAATGTTGTATGACAAACTTTGTAAGACACATTACGCTTATTTTAAATGACAGAAAAGGTATTGTTAAAGATACTTGCAAGTAACTTGTATGCCTGTCATTAACAACTCTAGCTTGTTTCTCTTTCTAGGAAAACAATTTCTTCCATCTCTGCCAGTTAAGATGAAAGAGATCTGGAAGTGTCTATACACTTACAATCCTGTTAAACTGATCACGTTTCATATGTACTGGTTTATTTCTAGTAAGATTATCTTAGAGTTAACTAAAGGAGAAAGACTGTTTTGTCCAACTTGTCCAATAACTACAACTTGTTTATAGATATCTAAAGTCACCAAAAGAGGCAAACTCTGAATTGGAGACTTTGTCATAATTGCAATGTAATTGAAATAAGCATAGAGACAGTATTTTTGACTTCTTATGACTTGAATCAGGACTTAACACTGCTGATGTCTAGTATTGCATAAAGAACTGGAAACATAAATTTTGTGACTAAAGTTTCTAAAGGTTACATGAGACATGATTTAGACACAGGGTAACTGAAATATAAAATGTATACCAATAATTTCATTACAACTAGTAACATGAATAACTGTATACTATTCTTCTGTTTTGCAGCTTCGAGTTTTCAAATTGGCAAAATCTTGGCCAACTCTAAATATGCTGATTAAGATTATTGGCAACTCAGTGGGGGCTTTGGGAAATCTGACCCTGGTGCTGGCCATCATTGTGTTCATTTTTGCTGTGGTTGGGATGCAGCTGTTTGGGAAAAGCTACAAGGAATGTGTCTGCAAGATCTCTAGTGACTGTGAACTTCCACGCTGGCACATGCACGACTTCTTCCACTCTTTCTTGATTGTGTTTCGAGTGCTGTGTGGAGAATGGATAGAAACTATGTGGGATTGCATGGAGGTTGCAGGCCAAACTATGTGCCTTACAGTCTTCATGATGGTCATGGTGATTGGAAACCTAGTGGTATGTAATCAGTGGGGATTTTTTAAAACTATTAGAACATATTTCCTATTTTTCATGGTTTAGAAATCAGAGATGAAGACTGGAGAAGGACTTTAGGAGATCATGTAATTCATTTGCCCTTTCCCTAAACCAGGTTCAACTATACCTTGATCATTTATGAAGAATATTTGTCTACCTTTTCTTTATATCTTCAGTAGGCTTATAACCCTTTAGTAAGATCAGTGCTGAATTATGCTTCTAGTTAAAAATGCCTTTTAAAAAAACATCTAACTTAAATCACCTTTTACAACCAATTAAACTGACTGGTCTTAATAGTGATGGAAGACAGTCGGTCTTCATGACATTTATATTACTTAAAGGCATACTGTTTCCACTTTCGGTCTTTTCTTTCTGAAACAAAATAAGCCTAGCTGTTCAATTTTTTCTCATAGGTGATGATTTGTAAACTACTTATCCCTTTTGTGACTGGCCTCTGAATTCCTCCTAAGCAGCATTTTGGATAGAAATACAAGTACCAAATAATGTGGAATAATTATACTTCCATGTCTTACACCCAACATTCCTTGTGATACATCCCCAAATGACACATGAAATTTCTGTACCAGCATTGCTTTCCTGATGCAGCCTGTATGCCCTTTTCTGCAGTGCTTCCACCTTGCCAGCTTTAACACCTTCTGTACATGTACTTTTCATTTTTCGTAACCAACATTTCCACCCTAGTACTTCAGAATTAAATGCCATATTGATTTTGAATCATTTCTCCAATTTACCATGGTTATGCCTAATTGTAGTTCTTTCTTGTTGAGTGCTAGCATCCCTCCTCTTTTTGGTATCATCCACGAATTTCATAAATATGCTTATCCCCAGGCATAAATACCAAGTTTAACCAGACTAGCATGAGACTCCTGTGGTATACCTTCTAAAATATTCTGCAAGTTTGAACAGAAGAATTGACAAATATAATTTAAATATGATTTTTAAAAAGTTTTGCACATAGTCTGTTGTAATTACATGTAGTCCAAATTTCTCTTGTATGCTTGTAAAATGTCATGCAAGAAAGTCTGAAATAGTTCCCTAAAATTGAGGTGTATCATATCTGTGGACTCTTTATGTCTTAGCTAGTTTTTCTGCCCAAAACAAAAATAGACTAATGCGTTCTTGGCAAATATATGTTTATTATATTCTGAATTAGAGACACTGAAATTATGGTCTGTTGAACTGTAGAAGACTGGAGTCTGCCTGCATTCCCCTCAGCTATGAATGCTACAGAGGATGTAGCTTGCATAAATTACTACATCATGTTGTATCCTGCTTCCTTATGTCATTCTCCATTTTGAG
>WAAD01021485.1:0-16827 GCA_013389945.1 Fregata magnificens | reverse complement strand
AGGGTGGTTGAAGTCCCCCACGAGAACCAAGGCCTTCGATTGTGATGCAACTTCCAACTGTCTGTAGAAGGCTNCTAGTTCCTCCTGTTTATTCCCCATGCTGCATGCGTTGGTGTACAGGCATTTCAGAGAGGTAACTGAGCACGCAGGTTTCCCTGGAGGGGTGCACGAGGATCCACTACAGCCATACACACCCTTGAGGTGGTTGGTCTTCTGATTGTCATCTTGTGAGGCAGCTAAGGCACCTTTGTCGCTGCTCTGGTTGGGCCGGCTTATTCCCCCACTGGGTGTGATGGCAGTAGCATTGCCTCTTTGGACCCCACCCCCTGAGTCCTTCACTTTAAAGCCTGCCTCACCAAGTTGGCCAGCCGGCTGCCAAAGATTCCCTTGCCCCTTCTAGACAGGTGGATTCCATCCCTCCCTAACAGGCTATGGTTGCTGAGGAGTGCCCCATTGTCATAAAAGCCAAAACCCTTGCAACGGCACCAGCCTCATAGCCAGGAGTTGATTTCCATTATTCACCTCTTCCTGGCTGCCCATTTTTCTCCAATGGGTAAAATGAAGGAAAAGATGACTTGGGCACCAATATTTTTCAATTGCTCCCCCAGGGCTTTATAGTCTTCCTTGGTTCTGCCCAGGCTCTGGCTGGCAGCATCATTCGTGCCCACATGGAAGAGTAACAGTGGATAGTAAACTGTGCTCTTGACGAGTTGTGGCACCCTCTCAGCGATGTCTCGGATTTTAGCTCCTGGAAGAGAGCAATCCTCTTGTGACTCCCTGTCAGGTCAGCAGATGGGCGCCTCAGTGCCTTTTAACAGAGAATCACCCACTACGAGCACTCGCCTCTTCTTTTTACGGCATCCGCTCTGTGCTGCTGGTACAGTTGCACCTTGCAGACCTTGCTTATGAGTGTCTACAGCTGCTAAAGCTTCATATCTGTTGTTGGTAGTGATGCTGGAGGGTGGAGACTGAAGTGGAGCCCTGCTTTTGTGGCTCACTAGGGTCCAAGGTGCCTCGTTCTCCGTGGTGTCCACCACAGGAACGTGGTTCTGAAACCACGTATTGATCTCCTCCTCGGCTCCACTAATACTGTGCAGCCTTTTAACTGTTTCCTGCAACTCAGCCACCTGATACAACAGATCCTCAACCCATGCACACCTTGTGCAGGTACTTACCTTTTCACCAGAAGAAGGGTCTGGGCACTCGCTGCACCCTACTGCCTGTACTGAAGCCTCCTTCCTTACCAGTTCCATCTGGGTGGATGCATCAGACATCTCTGAGGCTTTCTCCATAGGAACGCTGGTTTCAGCTCTGAGGCGAGTGCCCACCATTTTGGCAGAGACCTAGAGCACTTCACTGGGCTGTGGACCTTCAGGCGGAATGCAGCGTCCTTATATGTGGCCTTGTTTTGTAGTAGGGAAGGATTAACTCCATGGCAGGTGGTAAGTGTTTAGTTTTTCAGGAGCTGGGACATTTGTGTTCTTGACAAGTAATGTCTTAGCAACATAGTCTGAACTTAATTTTTTAAAATACACAGTTCTCAATTTCCCCCCACCAGATACATTTGTTTCTAATTAGAGAAATGGAACAAGGATTTAATGCTTGCTCATCATTTTTGCACTAGAGGTTGTCTAATGACCTATGGTGCATGGAGATTTCTAACAGTACTGTAAACGGTACATAGAAGTAGACCACAAAGTACACAGGGTGTAGATGACTGAGACAGTATAGCAAGAACAGGTTTATGTTTGGTAAAATTTTTTTTTTTAATTTTGAGTGTTGGATATTACATGCAAAATCCATATTATATTTTACTATTTTCTTGTGGAAGGATGTCACTATTACAGCCGATGTTGCTGCTGGGACATATTACATTCACTGAATTATTTGTTCTTACCAGATCAAAGCAACAAGGTGATTCTCCCCCTCTGCTCTTGTGAGATCCCACCTACAGTACTGCATCCAACTCTGGAGCCCTCAGCACAAGAAAGACATGGACCTGTTAGAGCTGGTCCAGAGGAGGGCCATGAAAATGATCAGAGAGCTGGAACACCTCTCCTATGAGGAAAGGCTGAGAGAGCTGGGTAGTTCAGCCTGGAGAAGAGAAGGCTCCAGGGACACCTTATTGTGGCCTTTCAATATATAAAGAGGCCTTATAAGAAAGATGGCGAGACACTTTTTACCAAAGCCCGTAGTGACAGGACAAGGACCAATGGTTTTAAAGTAAAAGAGGGTAGGTTTATATTAGATATAAGGAAAATTTTTTCTATGATGAGGGTGGTGAGGCACTGGAACAGGTTGCCCAGAGAAGTTGTGGATGCCCCCTCCCTGGAACTGTTCAAGGTCAGGTTGAATGGGGCTTTGAGCAACCTGCTCTAGTGGAAGATATTCCTGCCCATGGCAGGTGGGTTGGAACTAGATGATCTTTAAAGGACCCTTCCAACCCAAACCATTCAATGATTCTATGATTCTAAGAATGAATGCAAGAAGCTGTGTGACTTTCACCATTCAGGCAATCAGACAACATGAACAGTTTTCCTCTGCACCTTAACACTATTAAGCAATATAGTTCTTGTCAGTTCATAATTTCATGACATATGTCACTGAGTGTCGCACCTGTTGGGTCTTAGCTAAATGTTCAGTGGAAGGTGGCTCACAGCATATAACTCAGAATCAAATACAGCTGTTATTTTTTCTGCTTCACTGAAAAAAAATCATTAAATTATTCTCCTGCCACAAGGGTAGGTAATACCTTTTAATCAATGCTGAAATGCAGTAATGGAGCAAAATTAAAGACTTCACATTACAGATGCCCTGGGCAAAGCCCCTCTAGTGATTTACCCTTTGGCTGTTACTAGGTCCTGAAAATCAGGGACAACACTATCTCTGTAACAACGTTATGCAAAAATGACATGGAGTTACCTGTAAATGAGTATTCTGGGATAGTAAACTCACTATTGCAGATGAAGTAATTCATTTGTAGTTAAAGCAAAGGGTCTGAACTAACTGACTACAGAATTTTCTGGGTTTCGATTAGCATGAAATGGTATGTTGATCTTCATTGTGAATAGACAGGCCTACACAGAGGAAAATACATAAAAGTATAAATGTATTCACTGTGAACTTGACGCTGAGACTAATCCAGCAAAAGGATTAGGTTTTTGGATTTATTTAACTCCTTTCTGACATAAAGAAAGATGGTTTTATCACTGATAACAAATGGTGGAATTTGGAACAGTGGTATGGAGATTTAATTCTCGTGCTGTGAAATGAGGAATGATCACGCTCCTCACAGGCAGAAGCAAAAGGTGGCCTTCACAACTAATGTGTTCAAGGACTACGCATTTACTTTTTATGAGAGCTTCATCTACTAATGAATGCAGGACATAAATGTGATAGCTACCCCACTAGTTCCTGAGCTGTCAATAATTTTCCACCAAAATACTTTCTTCATGGCAAGCCAATGGCCAATTAAATGAAAATTTCATATTTTTAAGGATACTTTGAAAACTTAAATTCAAACTTGAAAGCAAACAAGAATTTATTTCTTCTCTTCTCTTCTCTTCTCTTCTCTTCTCTTCTCTTCTCTTCTCTTTCTCCCCCACCCCCCCGGGCCACAGACATCCCATAGCTGCAGCATGCAACGGACTGCAGAAGAAAGTTCCCTCCACCAACTATAATTGGCATTGCCTCTTCTGTTTAAAGATTCACAGTCTTGACGCCATGCTAACTATAGCAGCAACGCTTTCAGTTGGTGAGGGGGCTTTTATTTATGCATTGTTTCATTGTGAAAAGTGGTTGAATATTGCATGATGGCAACTGTCCTATTCTTGTTTTACGAAACTGGAAAAGTTAGCCAGACATGTCAGATGTATAACAGATAAAATCGTAAGCATAAATTCTAATTTTCCAGTTATGTATTTAACTGATTTTGTAGGATGGCTGCTACTCAAGTATGAAATATTCTTGTATCTCACTCTTAAAATGTAAGGCATTTCACATTTTCACATCTTTTGCTCTCCTTTGATTTCATGACAAAATACTAATAAAAGTAGGGGAATAAAGCTGACTCTGAGTTTCATATTAATCACTAATAAAAAGTGGCCCATGTAAATTCTTCTAAATACTAAGCCATCTCTTGCTGTCAATATAGACACAATTCACTGATCAGCAGCAATAAAGGCTCTTTAATTACATACTTTTGTTACGCATATTTCTAAGTAAGCATCTCCAAAGTATACAAAGCATAATAAAATCTATAATTCAACTATCTGGCTCCATTGATAGAAATATAGCCACATTTTAAATGAGCTTTAACAGTTTAACAGCTCTGTGCTTCAAAGAAAAGTAGATTAATACAAATAGCCTGCAGGGTAAGATAAAGGTTCAGATCTCAGCAATCTGAAAAACTTTGCATTTCTATGGAATCCGATTTCAGACTACACAAATAAAGTTAAGAGGATGTGTAAACTTGCTGCATAGAATATTTTGTTATCCTAACTATCGTTGCTCATTGAATTAAATTTGATCATTCTGCTGAAGTTCCAATTTTGTTTCATTCCTCATGATACAGATACATTCTGTCTGTGATCTTTTCTCAATATCATTGAAGCTAATGCCATATCAATTAAACATGCTGTTTAAGTACTATTTTTTCCTCATTAGTCAATTGTTGAAATTTTCTATACAGCTTAACATTAACATTCAGAACCAGATTCTCAAAAGACCCTCATATTTTCAGAAGACTTTAGTCCTTGGTGTGACATTTGTTTATTTAGGTACCTAAGAAGGGTAAGAGCTGTACTGAAGAAGATGGCTCACCAGTTTTCAAATTAACAGCTAGGATGGTTCCACTGTCATTAGTGGAACTTACACTACACTAACACTTACACTAAATTTGTGTAAACAGATGATGTGTTTAACAAAGTTATGCCTAGTAGTTTGGATTAGTAGGTTCAGATCCTGATTGCAAAAATTTTGGGACAGAGAATGATAGAGGAACAAAATAAATAATGATGTGAGGCTACAAAAATAAAAGAAAAAAGTTCAGTCTATCAGGAGGAAACCTTGATGGCTTTGTGAGGTAGAGGAGTTTTATACATGGGTATGAATTACTTACAGGAGGTGACCTAGTACTGTGCATTTGAAGATTAGGGAGCATGAAAGGAGTTTGCAGAACAACAGCATTTATATAGAATAATTAAATTAAGAGGTCTTCAAACAGAATTAGGGAAAAATTTACAGGTGACAAGCTCAGATACGAAATCTATCATTGCACTGAAAATTATTTTTACTGTATATTTTTGCATAATATGAAGTGTATTGGTGTATCACCATTTTATATAGCTTATGTCATCCTGCCTTGAGTAATTTTTGCCACCTGTTGTGGTAGTGAATGACATTACATCTCTCAGCTAAAACCAAAAAATTTTCTTTTATAAAGTTCTAACATGTTACTTTCTATGTTGCCATTAACCACCTTTTGTTATGGAATTAGGAGATAACATTTCCCTCCACCTTTCCTAGGCCTCTGAACCGTTGGCGTTGGCTTCTGACAATGGCACTGACAGTGTCCTAGTTGCTTTATGTGCAAAGAGATGTCTTGATCCAATGTCAGATGTAGAAGAAAGTAGGAGGATTCCTATTCATTCTGGTTCCTAATGGCATACCCCACATTTGAACAGCTAGAATTATAAATTGATTGCTCTTGGAAGATGTGAACTCATAGTTTATGATGGTCTACCTGAGCAATTAGGAAACAAATTTTGATAACATAACAGGAGAAAAGAAAGAAAAGAAGCAGTCTTGGCATTGTAAAGTATCTATACATGCCAGATACATGCTACACTGCGTTAGCCAAGACAACATTATGTGGCTGTGTGGATGGTATGTTCATTGCCTGTTTACTTTTCCTATTGGCCTTTTGTGAAGAAGTTAATGCTATTGCGAATCCACGAGTGAGCAGGTCTCTGTCAGTTGAAAACTTTTCTCCAAGATAAAGGAAAAATTACTGAATGCTTGTGAACAGTTCAGTCAATGTATCTGCTTTGATTATTATGGTTTGCCCTTATTTTATTTAAAAAAAAAAAACAACAAACCAAAACCCAAAACACTTAAGAAGTTGTGTGATGGCGTGTTTGGTTGCTTTTTTTCTTTCAGGGACTAGTTTATTTCTCAAATGTTCTGAACAGGTCAAGAAGTATTTCTGAGAGGAGAGAAACATTTTGGCTGAAATTTTACTGTTATCTACTTACCAAATCTGTGCGTCCTTTATTTCCCTGTTATATATGTTAGGGGCAGTGGTGTCATACTGCCCCCTGTATCAAGGTGATAGGGAACATTCTGCATTAACAGTGCAGGAGCACAGAGGCAGGAGAAAGTCATGCACATCTTGCTCTGTTCTCTAGAAGAAATTGCCACATGGGAAAGAGGGATTAAAAAACAAGAATAATGACAGCTAAAACACATTGTAACAATTTTTTCTTTATATGTTGACGAATATGTGTTTAGATGTCGATTGTTTAAGCTCTTAGTTTTTGGCAAATGGTGTCTAGAGCTGGATTCAGCTGAGTTAGTAATAGATGGGACTGTGGATTATAACATCTCTCTTCCCTGTAGCCTGATTAGAGGTCCCACAGTAAAAATTCCCTATATGGTATATTTTTCTTCTGCTGAAACCACTGATTGGGTGTAATTGTCATTAAAGAGTAGACGTCTGTTTCTATACTGAGTAAAAGTGAATTGGGCTATTCCTTTCATGGATACTCATTTGTAAATTAGATTAGAGCTGATTCCACAGCATAGCTAAATAACTGGATACATTAATGGCAAATTTGTGATTGCCTGACATGGGACCATAAACAGACACAAGGAAATGTACTCCTCTGCACAGGATGTGTCTCATAAGTCCAATGTGGGTAATAAAAAATGTGCTCTGCCAACCTGCTATGCCTCATTAAGTGAGACAAATCAATGGAGAAGCCTTAGTTGGCAGGGAGTGAGTGACACTGATCCTGTGCTGTTTGTACACCCCAACCCACTTTCTTTTCTTTTCTTTTCTTTTCTTTTCTTTCCTTTTCTTTTCTTTTCTTTCCTTTTCTTTTCTTTTCTTTCCTTTTCTTTTCTTTTCTTTCCTTTTCTTTTCTTTTCTTTCCTTTTCTTTTCTTTTCTTTCCTTTTCTTTTCTTTTCTTTCCTTTTCTTTTCTTTTCTTTCCTTTTCTTTTCTTTTCTTTCCTTTTCTTTTCTTTTCTTTCCTTTTCTTTTCTCTCTTCTCTTCTCTTCTCTTCTCTTCTCTTCCCCCCCGCCCCCCGGGCCATAGACATCCCATAGCTGCAGCATGCAATGGACTGCAGATGAAAGTTCCCTCGACCAACTATAATTGGCATTTCTTTTCTTTTTTGTTTCTTTTCTTATCTTTTCCTTCTTTTTCTTCTGCTCTATCCAGTGGGCACCCTGAGCTGGTGTAGATCAGGAAAATAGCCTGTGACAACAGATGGGTGGGTGCAGATAACCTCAGCCCTGGAGCAAGGCAGGAACCCAGGCACCAATACAAGTCACAGTATGCACCTTCATCTCTTGTGAAACACCAAACCTACATGTTTACCTGGATTCAGTGCAGAAACCCACGAGCCTGAATGAACAAGTCTGCTCATCAAATCTTAAAAGATTTATCTTGAGCTTTCTTAAACTGAATTTTGCAGATCAGATCTTTTTGAGGAGAGCAGAACTGAGGCCTGCCAGACTTTTGCTAAAAAAATGTGAGGAAAAACAATAGCTTTGTTGCTTGATTGGTGTCAGGTTGGTGCTGTGCTGGGGAGTAACCAGATCAAATAGAAAAGTTGGTCAATTCAATCAAGCTTTAGAAATTTAACTTTAGTTTTTTGAGATAGTGTTATTTCACTGTTCATTGACAGCCTTTCGTGATTTTCCCTGTGAGAAGCATACTGACAGCTTCCCAATCAGAATATTGTACAACGTACTTGTTCTGAAATTTGTTTACTGCTTTAATTTGAGTGTATATGTGTGTGTACCTGCATAATGCAATTTTTCATCATCCTGCCTTTGTAGGATGTTTTATGTGGGCTTTGAGAACATCCTGCCTTCATATTAACTGTTACAGTGTCGTTATGTAAATGTAAAAAAGCTCTAGACTTCTCTGAAATTAGCTGATATTCATGAAATACCCTTTGTAGTAAGTATGCATACATATGTTCACATCACATATAGGTGTGCACAGATGTATACAAAGAGACACAATTTTGCAGGATACTTTACATGAACTTAGACTAATAGCTTCATGCAATCATTATGATAGCATCAACAATATTGTTAAACAAAACCAGCAGAAATGTGAGCTTACTTTGGGAAGTTATTGCTCTGGAAGTATTTCAGAAAATATTGTTGATTCACATCTGTTTCATGTGTTTGTTTTAAAACAGACTTGTAGAAGGACAATACATGGTGTCGTATCAGTAGCATAAGGCTGGAGTTCAGATGTCTCCCTTATCTAAAGAGTGAACTTTCAAACTGCAGATTTTCCCGTGGTGGGCTGTTCTTAGTCTCCAAAACTGTTTTGCAAGGCATAGTCAGTCATTAGTCAGACTAAGGAACTCTTTAACATTAATTCATAAATGTCCTCAGCTACTCTAAAACGTTTCCTCCAAAAGCTGAAGACATCTACTCTGTGCCAATGTCGCAGCTTTGTTGAACTGCATTAGGTACTGTCAGGACTGACATTTGCTTTGGAAATCTGAAAAACATAATCAGCTCCCTGACTACCATGTCTCACTTTATGGAACAGACTCTAATGCTAGAAATTATCTAATTCAGAATGTCAAATATTCAAAGTTGATAATTCCAACAGTTACAGATCTTTCCCCCATTGTCCTTCTGCCATTTAAAAGTAAAGTTATACTGACAAAATGCTTGAAATAAATGTATTAACATTTGTCTTCAGTTCATTAGGTTAATTTCAAGTAAGAAGTTGAGACTGATAATATGCAGGCAGAAATAGTTACAGAAAATCCCAAAGAAATCAAATTTATTAAAAATTTATTTCTGCCAAAATAGTCAAGATGATGTATGCCAAACACTGCATTATGCAATGTTTTTAGTTCTACCTGAAAGGAAAGGGAATAGCCACTAGATAACCCCAAATTCAGAAGTGATACTGCTGCAACCTCTTATCCTCCCCAAAATCCCTAGATATAGATTCTTCTCTGTAACCATCTGGATACAGCTTCCTAGAGTTTTTATAAAACATACTTTCACCTAACAGTTGAATTTAAATATAGCATCTCTGTTGCAGACTTGTGGGATAAGTGTCATTTCATTGTAACAGTTAGCATATGGTACCTGGCGCTGGGAGAAAGAAAATTGAACTTAAAGCCAAGTTGTCAGGAAGCTACTAGCATGTCTATAAGATAAACTGTGCAGAATTTCTTCAGTGCTTTGGGGGTCCTTTCCAACCTACTAGTATTCTGGTATTTATATCTATATCTGACAGTTTTAGAGCAGTCACAGCATATCCTTGGAGGGGAAAGAAAAAATTCTTCAAAAACTCTGGTGTTTTGGCATATGTAATTAAAAAGCTGTTGAGACTATTATTCCAATTAGTGACTGTCTCTTTCAAACTGCAAACTTTGGTTGAAAATAGAGTACTTTGAGCAGAGGGACCCCTTTGAGCATGGCTCATAGATTTGCTTGCCCATCTGGCCTTTCCTAGTCACATATGCCACAGATCTCATAAACCTCTTAGCAACAACAGGTGAAAGGCCAAGCTAGACCCTAGACAGCCTTTGGTTTTCCATGTATCTTCTCTGCTAGAACAATCTTTTTTCCTGTCTGCTTCTTATCACTTCAGTTTCCTTACGAAAACTTGCTTTTAGCAGAGAGAGCTAATCCAACAGTCTTTTTCGGAATGGAAGCTGCTCTTGTAAGGACCTTGCCTACCGTTACTAAATCATTACATTACTCAACATCTGTTTTGCTGGGTGAAAAAAACCCCCACATTCAGATGCAGCCACTCACCTTCCTGTCATGCATGATAAAGTTCACCAAAAGCCTCTTGCAGCCTTAAACTGCTTTGAATAGGGAAACCTGCACTGGTAGATGAGATTTAAACTTCTACAGTGTGCCTCTTAGGGCATGATTGGACAAAACACGCCACTTCCTAACACCACAGCTTGTCCTATCGACAGCTACATAGTATTTACTTGTGGTTTTAATTTCAAGATGTTTACCTCTCCTGAAAGTTAGATTAGTGCTTGTAGAATGTGTTAGGCGAACAGCCTGTAGAAATGCTGTTTTTTGAAATTTGTTGTATATTCTCAGAAACAGTTATAGCTCTGGCAATGGCAATGCAATTTTCACTGGTCTCATGCAAAAAAGCAGCAGTTCTGATTCAGCAGTAACCACAAAGATGATATACTGCAGTTTTTAAGCATTTTTGTTAATGATCTAGATTGTGCAGCTAAATAACAGTTCACCATCTGAAACACAGAAGCTCAGTATCATTTGATGTTCACAAGATTTAATTTTGAAAGCACTTCAAAATTATCTCAAAATTATTTTTGGCATTTGAATTTCATTTAGGCATCCATTTAAATCAGTGAGTTGTCAAGGACTAAATACTTCTGCATGATCTAAACATAAATCTCTCCTAAATTTTTTTTCCATAGCTCTTCATGGAAGTTTCTGGAATTATCTACTTCATTATAAAAACATCAAAATGTGTGAACTTAATATGGTGCAATGGCTTGCAAAAGTGAACAGGTATATAAAAGATGTTTTGTGATTCTGTAGAGATTTAGATTGTGAGAAGTAGTCAAAATTCTGATCAAAAATTAATTAAAATCCTAATTTCAGCTGCCCTCAAGAGAACAATCATCCACCTGTTTGTTTTAGTTCAGATATTCATTTTGTAAAACTCTTACAGTTTGATTTATTTAAGAATAAAAAATCACAACCACCAAATTACCCCTTATATTAGTATCTAGATAGAAAAGGAAAAAATAACATTCAAGCTCTTCCTTTTTCTTTCTAAAGTTTTATATCAATGAAATATGAAAGTGATCTGAAGTCTTAAATGCTGAAAGTTTCATTCATTTTAAGAAAGCATTTTGCAATTAATTCTTTGTAATGTTCTCCCTCCTCCCTCCTCTCCCTCCCTCCCTCCCTCCCTCCCTCTAAATATATATTTTAAATGTTATTTTGGGGAAGTAAACTGTATTCAAATTAGAATTGTATCTGCCAAATTATTTCATACACTAAAATGTGAAAAAATTCTGCAGTCCATCTTTTTCATAATGAAAAACTACATTTCAATTTCATTGTGTTGTCTATATTTCAAAGTGGAATGTTCCTGCCACGGACATCTAATCTACCCCTACCAGGGGAGTAGATTAGATGATCTTTAAAGATCTCTTCCAACACAAACCATTCTATGATTCTACAATTCTGAAATAAGCTTTTTTCTTTCTTGTACAAAAAGTACAGAAAATTTTATATATTCCAGAGTCATGCTGTGGATGTTGTCTACCTGGACTTTAGTAAGGCCTTTGACATGGTCTCCCACGGCATTCTCCTGGAGAAGCTGGCAGCTCATGGCATGGATGGGCATACACTTTGCTGGGTAAAAAACTGGCTGGATGGCCGAGCCAAGAGTGCTGGTGAACAGAGTTAAATCCAGTTGGCGGCCGGTCACGAGCGGTGTTCCCCAGGGCTCAGTTCTGGGGCTGGTTTTGTTCAATGTCTTCATCAATGATCTGGATGAGGGGATTGAGTGCACCCTCAGCAAGTTTGCAGATGATACCAAGCTGGGCGGGAGTGTCGATCTGCTCGAGGGAAGGAAGGTCCTGCAGAGGGATCTGGATAGGCTGGATCGATGGGCCGAGGCCAACTGTATGAGGTTCAACAAGGCCAAGTGCCGGGTCCTGNTGAGGAGGGGCTGAGAGAACTGGGGCTGTTTAGTCTGGAGAAGAGGAGGCTGAGGGGAGACCTTATCGCTCTCTACAACTACCTGAAAGGAGATTGTAGGGAAGTGGGTGCTGGACTCTTCTCCCGAGAAACTAGCGATAGAACAAGAGGAAATGGCCTCAAGTTGCACCAGGGGAGGTTTAGATTGGACATCAGGAAGAATTTCTTTACCGAAAGAGTGGTTAGGCATTGGACCAGGCTGCCCAGAGAGGTGGTGGAGTCGTCAACCCTGGAGGCGTTCAAAAAAGGTGTAGACGTGGCACTCCAGGGCCTAGTTTAGGAGTCATGGTGGTGTTAGTTGATGGTTGGACTTGATGATCTTAGAGGTCTTTTCCAACCTTAATGATTCTACGATTCTATGATTCTATGATTTTTATGTGTTGATCAAACCTCTGGTACCACTTTGCGAAATTGCTGTTTCATCATGTGCTTCTCCTCATGTTCTCTTTCCCTCCTAGGTCTGGTCAGAAGCAAAGAAAGAAGGTGGAGAGGTGGAAACAAAAAAAAAAAAAAAGAAAGAGTAGTAGTTAACTGTAGAACAAAGGTCTTTTGTCACATTATTGTTAAAACAAACAAAAACCATTAAAAAAACCTCCAAAACCCACAAAACCTGCCAAACAAAAACCAAAAAAACCCCCAAACAGTTGAAGCACTATATATATCTCTATAAAAACAAAAGCAAAGTTCTTGCAGATTGCAAATAAAATCTTGTTTTTAGAGTTTCCTGTCTCTTCAAGAATGCAAAGTATAGAGACCACCCACTAAAATGGACACCATTACAGATGAACATTTTATTACAGCTGTTTTCATTTCAACCATTTAGCTTTCAATAAAGGTAATAAATAAAGTCACAATAAATAAAGCCACAAATTAACAATCTTTGTGCCCAGAAGCCAGTGTTTGGGAAATGATTCTTAACTAGTGTAGTTCCTTAAGGTCATAGAAAGTTTTCTGCAACTTGGCTAAATAATGTTGCCAAACGATTCTCCTTTTTTTGTGTGCATGTTCTTAGGGCAGCAGTCTTGCACGCACTACGGTTAAGTTGTCCTGTGAAACAGCTGCTGTAATATACATTTTTACTTTATTATAGCACTACATTTTAAATGTGTCTGCAGTCAAATGAATCTTAAAGAAACTGTGGCACTCCCTAAAATGAGATTCCATGCTATGACTTTGACTAACACATGCAATCAAAGGCTTGGCAGAAACATACATATTTCTGATTATTTTGTCTCCTGCTGAACAACCTGGAAAAGGAATATGTTAATCTCTGTTAGGGAGGTCTTTGGGATTTTTTGCTCTTTAGAAGAAATCAAGCGTGCAGAGATGTTGCAAAGGTTCCAAATTATGGCTAAAGAATACTTCTGGCCGGAGCATCTTTGCTTATATTCCCATCATTTAACAGAGGGTGCAAAATGATACTTGTCTATGTGGCTTCTCTTGTGTGATGACTACTGCTATTGAGAATGGAGCATTTTGTTATGTGTTACTTTTCCATAACGTGCTACTATGACTTCCATAATTTATTTGCCCTCAGTTCTTATACCTATAGTGTATCATACTGTCATTTTGATGTTCCTAGCATCTCCATCCCTGCAGATTGAGACCCCTATCTGCCGATCTGATTTGCTACCTAGGGAGTTTTGTGCTTGCTGGGGTCTCAGATGCAGATGTTGTGGAGAGACTGCTGCGGCTTGTCTGGCCCTTGGACTATTGACTCTTGCTGCTCACCCACATGGGCATCGATGTTACTGCCAGAGGAGACTTTCAGTATATCAACAGTGACTGAAGGTCTCTGGGGGCTCAAGGGCATGGAGGCTCAGATGGTGTTTTCCTCAGTCCCCCTAATGAAGAGGAAATGCTGGGGAATGATTGCGGGATCCTGCAGGTCAACAGGGGTTTGTTGTTGACTATGGGACCTTCTTTGTGGATCGAGGAGTGCTAGAGAGAGATGGGACCCACTTGACAAAGTAGGGTGAGAGCATCTTTTCCAACAGACTGAACAAAGCAGTGAGAAGAGCTTGAAATTGTGAACAGCAGGGGAGGGATATAATGAACCAAAATCAAATGAGGAAGTGCAGGACTGGGTTGGAGAAAGAAGAGTGCAATATGGTAAGCAGAAGAGCAAAGAGGCACTTGCCTCAAGGATATGTACACAAAAACATGTGGCCTGGCACATGAATAGTATGAACTGGAGCTCAAAGAGCTGTCACAGAGCTACATCATTATTGGAATAATGGAGACAGGGTGGGACAGCTCATACAACTGCAGTGCTCTGATGGATAGATTCAAGCTGTGGTGGGTTAATCTTGACTAAGGACCAGATGCTCAGCCAGCTGTTCTCTCACTCTCCTACCTCAACAGGACAGGGGGAGAAAACAGGATTAAAAAAGCCTGTGGTGGAGATAAAGACAGGGAGATCACTTACCAGTTACTCCCATGGGCAAGAGAGACACAACTGGGGGAAAATTAATTTATTACCAATTAAATGATTTGGGTACTGAGAAACAACCCCCCCCAAATTAAAACAACACCTTTCCCCACCCCACACTCCTTCCCCTCCTTTTCCCAGGCTCACATTCACTCCTTCATGCCCAACTTTTCTACCTCCTTCCCTGCAAGCAGTGCAGGGGAGTGGGGAATGGGGGGTTACAGTCAGTCCAGAACAGTTCCTCTCTGCCACTCCTTCCTCCTCACACTTTTTCCTTTCTCCAGCGTGGGCTCTCCACAGACCACAACTTCCTTCAGGGTACATCCTGCTCCAGCGTAGGGTCCTCCAAGGTCTGCAGTGTGGATATCTGCTCCACCACGGTCCTCCATGTGCTGCAGGGGAACAACCTGCATCACCACGGTTTTCACCACGGGCTGCAGGGGAATCTCTGCTCTGGCACCTGGAGCACGTCCTCCCTCTCCTTCTCTGATCTTGGTGTTCACAGTCTTATTTCTCCCTTTTTTTCCCTTACTTCTCCACCTGGCCAGCCTTTTTTTCACTTTCTTACATGTATTTTCACCCACTTGGTTGAGGGACTCAGCTGTGTCCTGCAGTGGGTCTGTTGGAGGCAGCTAGAACCAACTGGAACCAGCTGTGTTTGGCATGGGTCAGCCACAGACTCCTCCCACAGAGGCCACCCTGCAGCCCCCCACTGTCAACACCTTGCCACCAACACCCCACAGAAGGTCATCAGAAAAGACAGGCAAGGACAAGGAGGTCTTTTACCTCTATGTTAAAGGATAGCTTAGATGTCAGAGCCCTGCTATGGGATGGACAACAGCTGGGTAACAGCTTGTGGGTCAGGGTCAGAGGAGGGGCAAGCAAGGGTGACACTACAGTGGCAGTGTGTTATAGACCTCCTGGTCAGGGTGAGGAAGTGGATGAAGCCTTCCTTAAGCAACTAGAGGACACCTCTGGATCACAGACCCTGGTACTCTTGGGGTACTTCAACCTTCCTGACATCTGCCAACATGGTGGGACACAAGCAGTCAAGGAGGCTTTTGGAGGTTGTCAGGGATAACTTCTTGATACAGGTACTGGATGGATCAACAGATGTGATTGCAGACAGATCTGTTGTTAACTAATAAGAAAGTGCTGTCTAACAATGTGAGAATTTGTGGCTGTTAGTGATCATGAAATAGTGATATTCAGGATCTGGAGGGAATGAGGATGGAGAAAAGCAGAGTACAGACCTTGTGCTTTAGGAGAAGAGACTTTAGGCTATCCAGGGAACTGGAAAGCTCTTTTGAAGGCAAAGGAGCTCTGGAAAGTAAGCAAGGTTGCAAGGGGAGCATCCTCTAAGCATCCTCCAAGCACACTCAGGAAAATAAGCAGATGTACCAGGGGACCAGCTTGGCTAAGCAGGGAACTCATGACAGAGCTTCAAAGCAAACGGGCATTATACGGGACGTGGAAACAGGGACAGGCTACCAGGGAGAAACCTAGAAACTTTCTTGAACACGCAGCAATGCTGTTAGGAAAACTAAAGTTCAACTGGGATTGAGACTTGCAAGGGACAATAAGGGCAACAAAAAGAGCTCATACAGTTATGTAAGCAACAAAATCCTGAACAAGGAAAATTTGGGCCTATTGCTGAATGGGACAGGTGATTTAGAGACAGAGGCACAGTAAGGCAGAGATATGCAATGTTTTCCATGCCTCTGTTGTTACCAATAAGGTTTCCTGTGCCCCTAAACTGAGTGAAGAGGTTCAAGGGGGAGAAGAGCTACCAGCAGAGAATGAGGGTTGAGTAGGGCATTACACGAGGGAACTTGACCCTTGCAAGCCCATGGGACCTAACGTGCATCCGGGTGCTGGGAGGGCTGGATGATGTCCTTGTAAGGCACCTTTCTGCTATCCTTGAAAGATCATGGAGATTGGAGAAGATCCATAATGACTGGAAAAGCAAATGTTGCACTCATATTCAAAAAAGGCTAAAAGAACGGTCTAAGAAATTTATCAGCTTTGCTGTGATCCATGGGAAAATCATGGAGTGAGACTTCTAGAAGCACTTTTCTGGAGACATGAGGGAGAAGAAAGTGGCTGGGAACAGCATGGATTGACCAAGGATAAATCAAGTTTGACCCACCTGATTACCTTGTAGGGAAGTGACTGGATTCGTGAATGAGGGGAGAGCATTGGATGTCATTTACCTCATCGTTAGTAAGGCTTTTGTCATAGTCTTTTACAACATGCTTGAATACAACTTTTGATATTACAGCCTAGATGGGAGGACAATCAGATGGATAACAAACACAGGTTGAATGATTGGTCTCAGAATGTCATGGTTAATGGGTCTTACTCCACCTGGAGCCCATTAACAAGCAGAATATAGAATCATAGAATCATAGAATCATTAA
>WAAD01021483.1:2434-13235 GCA_013389945.1 Fregata magnificens | reverse complement strand
CGGGCCAGGGAGGCCGATCCGCGGGCGGGGCCCGGGGGCAGGAGGCACGGCTCCGCGCAGCTCCTCCGCGCCCGCGCTAAGTCCGGCCCGGCATCAAAACTCTGGCGAGGGTTCCCGAAAAAAAAAAAAAAAAGACAAAAATCCACACAGACGCACGCACAAAAAATTAAGATGAAACCCTGGAGGGCGGGCGGCAACGACCCCGTCGGCAAAAAAATACGGATCCGGCAAATAAATAGGCACGCAGAAGGCAGCTCCTGCCAAGCTTGCAGCTTCTGTTCAATTGTGTATTCCTATCGCAGCGCAAGGGAGGCAGGCTAGCGCGCAGAAAGTAAGGCGCCTCCCACCAAAGCCTAATGGTGGTTTCTTAATGCGCACAAGATAAATAAATGATCCTGGCAAACCCCTCGGGAGGGTGTATGCTACGGCAAGCGGAGCCTAGGAAAGGAAAGGAAAGGAAAGCAAAAGAAAAAAGAGGGGGGGGTGAGCGCCTGAACCCATCCTGTGGTAGCAATCCAGTAGGCTGCTGCTCTGTCTCAAAAAAGACGTGTGTGGAGGGAGCGGCGAGGGGTGTGCGTGTGCGTGGGGGAGGTGGAGACACCTTCAGAGAGGCTTCCCAGCAAAGACCGGGGCTCAGGACGAGAAGATGTTTTCCGACGCTGATGCTATCAGATAACTAACAATAAGCGGCATTTTGATGTTGTTGTTTCTAAAAGGGATTCCCTAAAGGAGAATAAAAACCACCAGACACCTGCAACAAAAGGATAGTCCTTTTCAGCAGCTGGGGGGCAACTGATGGCACAGGCACGTATTGAGGTTGCAGCTCTCAGGACGTTGCCGGGCAAGTTTTGATGTTGAAACTACTCCAGCTTTTTGATCTACTCCAGAGTTGAACTCCAAGTTCAATGTGGCCAACAGTCTGTGCTTCCCATTCACTTACCGGACAAAACATTTAAAGAGCTAGGGTGGTCACTGAAGAGTTAACAGCAGTGAACCAAAGGGTGCATTTATCGCCATTTTCAAGATTTTAGAAAATGGTCTATAAAATTATATCTGTACAGATGTTTTTAACCTTTTTTCTGAACCGTTACCTCATTGGTGGTGTTTCCTGGTATTGACACATAAGTATAATTTCCTTAGCCATGTATTTAGAAGTATATTAATATTGATACAGAATAATTGAGCAGAAAAGTTGGAAAGAAATGGTGAAACACATTTGTTCTGTATATACACAAATATAGAAAATAAAATATTGCAACTGAAACGTATCTGCTTGAATTTTTCTTCAGAATGAATGTTAATAGCATTTATAATATAATATCAAAATTACATTAACTAGACATGTAGATTATTGTCACTTGAAGCAATCCAGCTGGAGTTTGACAGCTTCCCTAAGATAGGTCTGTGCTAACAGCTATCAGGAAAATCTGTGGAAGTGACTTATCAGATAAGTGTACTGTTTAAACACTTTCTTACAAAAAGCACTTTGGCATTGGAAAACATGAATATATGGGTTTCTAATCCTTTGATGAAGAGGCAAAAGGATTAGGAGAAAGCATTTAGAAACAGCCACATGAGCATTGCCCAGTACACAAATGGATGCCCAGTAAAGCAAGCAAATGAGCAGGACAGGGAAGCTTTGGGAGTCTAGGGAGGCTTTGTCACTGATTTTATGGAATCCAGGATTTCTTATGGAAATCTAGAACAAGATGGTTTCAGTCGTGAGTGCCTGTCCTGCACAGTCCTCACCTTCCTTGCAAACTCTGAATACCTTTGTCCTGCTCCAGGCTTTGTGTTGCCTGTACAAATGTCCTTTAGCTCTTGCCTCTTCTGCAACCATATTGCTGCTTACTAAGCTCGATATGAATCATTCTTTGCATTCATTCTCAAACAATTTGTACATGCTTCTTGGGAGAACAGAACACAACAAACATGTTTTACAGCCCTCACAAGACAGAGAGCTTTTATTTTTCTCACCACTATGTCCTGAAGTCTTTCAGTGTTTCATCTGTCTCAACTGCACTTCTTCCCCCCAGTAAGATTTTCAAGCTGTCAGCTCCTAAAATCTGTAATGGTTCTAATGGAAGACATCAGGATGTGATACCATTAAGATGACTCAAGTGTAGCCATTTCACTGTTTAATATTGAAAGACTTCCTGTGTTACGAGTAAAGATTTTCAGGCTTGTTTTCTTACAATTTCCCATTCTTATCATTGAGGGTTGACAAACTATTCTTGAAATTGATTGTGGAATGCTTTCAATATGCCTTACTTACGTGAATTACTTAAAAACAGGTATTCCCCTGGTAAGTTAATGAAGATCTTACCATCAACTATTATCTTCTTTTAAGAAAGTTATTTGGTCTAAAAATATGAAATGGCATGGATCTTGATACAGGAAGCTCAAAGCAGCTTTCCCTTAACAGTAAATGCAAATGTATTTCAAATAGGTTATTCGTGAGTTAAAAAAAAAAAAATGCCATGCACCTAGACAGACACCTGAGTGCAGGCAATGTATGGAAACCTCTTCCTGTAATAAGTTAGTCATGAGTTAAAATGTTATGATGTGTAAAAAACACAGTCTCTGAATGCTTCTAGATTATTTCTCTGTCCTCAAAAATTAATATTCAAATAATAATCAGTTTCTCAAATCAGCCGACTCTTGTTAAACTGAATCTGTTCAGTGCATTAATTCTAATTTACGGAGGTATCTGGTAAATTTCACTTGCATTTCTTCCTACTCATTCTGTATCATAACCCAACTCTTTTACTTTTTCTGGAAATATGTTTATCGTGATCAGAAAACAACATATAATTTATTTTTCTTGACTTACTTTTCTTCACAATATGCAAAGGAATCCTTATTACCTCCTTGAGGACATCTGCGACTGGGATGGAGTAAAATTATTTATCTACGGTGGAGTCAGAAGTGGTATTTTCTTAAGGCCTGGTGTGACACACACATAACAGATATACTGTTTATGCATATATTGCTTTGTTTGTCACAGGGGGTTACATTTTGGCTGTGCAGTAGGTATGCCACAGCTAACGGTTCTGTTACAAGGGTGCTGTTCC
Source organism: Fregata magnificens (assembly GCA_013389945.1). Classification (NCBI taxonomy): domain Eukaryota; kingdom Metazoa; phylum Chordata; class Aves; order Suliformes; family Fregatidae; genus Fregata; species Fregata magnificens. The sequence goes on along the minus strand of WAAD01021483.1, from coordinate 10,161 downwards.
TGACTGGCTTCACACGTGCCTCCATACAGCAGAACCACGTACAGCCACATAGCCTTCAAATAGTGAAATGTAATAAATGAGTTAAAGGAGTTAGATTTGCTTTAACTGTTATCATGGAATTGGTCCTGGAAATCTCAGGATAACTACCCTCAGAATAGCCAATGAAACAGAAATTCAAAATTGGAAAATAAGACCCTTTTGGAGCCATGTCCATTTCAGCACCAAAACAACACGCATGTGAGATGCCTATATTCCAATCCCACATACACACGCAGTTAGAAGCCTTTCTTTCCTCCCCAACTTTACAAAAAATCTGAAGACATTGTTAATTCATGTAAATATTATCTGAAGCTGTGAGCAACAAAACCTCTATAGTTACTTTGCTTTATGGTGCGATCAGCCACTGATAGCGTAAACAGTCTCTCGAAATTGTGAGTTCCTCCAGCACCCACCTCACTTGCTGTGTTCTGGCAGTTTGGCAATTTGATGTGGCAAACAAAACAGAATCTCACAAACAAAGGATGCTGGAATTGGGGCTGGTTATATCAATCGGTGTTACACTGCTGGGGTATTTTCCCAAACTAGGGCATCTGAATATTCTTTACTTCATTCTTCCTCTTAGCTTTCATCCCCAGCTCACCTACAACATACGTGTCCCTAATGGTCAGGGAAAACCTTGCTTTTTGTCTGAAGTCAGCATGGAACTCTATTCCTCCTTCCATGTGAAACATATACATAGCGTTCCACTGATCCCATTAACCAGTGCTCAGAACTAAAGTACTCTTTCCTACTCCGATTGCTAAAATAACCATTAGGCAAGACAAACAGACTAAGCTGCGTTCAGCTAACATGTTGTCAAGAGACTTGGGCTATATAACTGTGCATAATGTAGAGCCCAAAGTATTCCTCCTTGTATTTTTACACAGGATGTTATGAATGCTCCTGGTACCCAGGAGGAACAGCACAAGTCGCAACAAGTGAGAAATCCGCCGTGGAGTTCAAAAGCACGGCAGCCATTTGAGACGTTAGCAAGCTGCCAGTTAGCATTATGTCAGTCTCAGACAGGTGTGAGATGAGTGACAGTTAATTCTGGAATAAGGAGAAGAGTCTGCTCACTCTCACTGCAATATAAACTCTGAATGACAATCCCATGGCTAAATTAATTGAGTAAAATACACCTATCCTTTCACACGGTGCAAGTATGCTGATTCCTCCTCAACAGTCAGCATGTCCTCAGTTTTTCAAATCATGTGTAGCCTATTTGCAAATGCCAGGGCTGCCACTAAATATTTAGAATTACACTTGAATGTATGCCAATGAATATATACAATTCAAATATTTATCTTGGCATGGTTGGTATTAATTGAAATATGTCATGACATTAGCAAAAAATCCCACACCCCAAATCGTACAAAACATGTTTCAATCAGGAAATATTAGTAAACTAAATACTTTCCTTGGAGGAATTTATTACTAAATAACTGAAATCCTAAAGGCCTAACTCACTTTTTATCAAGCCAAATTTTCAATATTCTCCACTTTTAGCTGACAGTAAATTCTAAGGATTTCAGTGGGAGAAATTCTGTTTGGCAAGAGTAAAATCAAAGTAATTTTTTAATTCTGATTTTAGTGGTGTTGTATCAATCCCTTAAGAACACACTTAATAATGATTTCAGACTGAGAAATACAGTGACTAGTCTTAACAATGCCCTTGCGATATACTGAAGCCACTGCAACATAGCAGAAATGCATATATTACTTTTCAAGCCTTTGTAACCCCTGAGATTTTTATCAGGAACATAAATTTAGGATGCCAGGGGAAGAAATATTTGAAAGCAAATATGGAAAATGCCATTAAAAGGGCTTGCTCCAAAGCATGATGAAGTCAGCAGAAATCTTTCAGTATATTGCACTCTATCTTGGACTGAGCCCGAAACCAAAATTCAAATCTTTCCAAGATTTAGGACAAAATGATGACAACAGCAAGTGAGAAAGCCTGTGAAGCAATCAGTCATCAACAGACAAGAAATTAAAATTATTTACTATTATGACTCACTTCCAATTTTTTTCCTGAAAATCTACACTTTTTCCATCCCAGTTAGTACACCCGCTCCCAATTAATCAGGCAGAAAGAGAATATATACTATATTTCAGACTTTGGCATCTTTCCTTTTTCTTTTCAAAATTGTTTGCTGTCCCATGCAACTTCTGCCCACTGCTGCTAGGTGTTGCTTGGTGAATGATCTGGCTGTGGATATTGTCACATGACATGAAACTAGATACATTTTGGAAATGCTCACACTTTTACCTGTCTGTCACAAGGAATGATGAATACATTTAAATACCTTTAGCTCTCCTGTCCATTGTAGAAACTTTAGTGTTTGCAGGGAGGTGACAAAGAAACTATTGTTTCTGCAGTGATTTCCATATGCTACCAAAGGGGCAAAGAGGGTAAGTTATAAACTCTTAAAATGCACCTGATGGAAAGGTGGGTGATCGTCTGGGTACTCCTCTCCCCGATAGTCCCAGACATGGGGCCAGCAGCCTCCAGGTGATGGGTGCTCCAGGAGAAGCTCTGCTGCAGAGGCACAATCCTGGAAACTCCTCCACTAACAGGTCTGAAGCGTCCAACGTATTCTTTCTGAGTTTTCCCTGGAAATTAACCCAAAGTAACAGAGAGTGTCAAATTTAAGAAGAGCATGAGGCATCCACATACTGAATTAGTTTCACCTATTCCAGTTTCAGAGGTGAATGTTCTTTAAAATGGTAAATCTGCAAGAGTAACAACACAGGGCAAATAGTGCACCTCCAGATGACTTTGAACTAAGCCTTAAATCATTGCCTTCTCAAAAACTACAATTATTTACTAATACTGATTTTTTTGCAGTCTTGATTAGTTTTGGTGGTAAATAAAATTACCTTCTGTCACAGTCTTTGGATAAATAGTACATTCATCATAGCTGTTACATTAAAAAGAGAGGTTTTATATTTAAATAAATTATTTCAATTATTTGGGAAGTTATTACAGTGATCAAAGACAAAGCAGGGCTGTAGAAGCATTGGAAATCTATATTAGAGGGAGGAATAAAATAGCGATGGAAAAAGTAGAACTTAAAATAAATGTAATGCTCTCATGAAGCCCCAAGTTATAGGAGCAGAGACAGACTAAAACATCCTCATTAGTCCCAGCAATTAAGTTACATCCAAAAGGACCGCCTTCTCTGCCAAGAATGACCAAATAAATGACCAATCAAGCCAAATATTGCTGCTGATTTTAACACATAGAAAAACAGTGACAAGAGAAACTGCTTTGAGCAATTAATTTAATTTTGTGTAGATCCTAGAGAAATGAACTTGGAATTATTATTTTCTTCATAGTATTAGCATTCATCCAGGAATTTATTTTTACCACAATGTTTTTTATTGTAGTACAGACTAGGTGCCAAGACTGAGTAAGCCAGTTCAGCTATGGATTTGCTTTTAAGTCTTGGATAAGTTCTTTTATCACAATTTCCTGATATTCAGAAGAGTTTCCTTACTACTTTGTTGTTGTGAGTTCCTTCATTTCATTTTGGTAAAGCTCTGTAACGGTGCTTTTCATAGGTCTATTATCAGTGTTTTGTTTGGGCTGTTGTTAGGGAGAGCGGGTCATATTCAGCCTGTGTGAATTTAACCTGAAACGGTGCTTCTCGTATTCAAAATGTCAAAATCAGCCACTGACATTCAAATCTCTATGTAACAAGTTTGGAAATTCATGTTTTTAACCTTGAATTGTTCAAAGGTAGCAATGCTGAACAACGCTGACCCATATTTTCCCTGCTGTAACAGGCCAGCTCTCCCATAGCAACAGGAGCTGGTCCTGTCCAAATGTTCCAGGACAGAATCCCTCCCATGGAGGCCATATTTCCATACCCTAATGCATCTGTTAAGCAGCATTTATTCCTGATATGACTTAATTGATATAAAATGTAAGGCAATTGCCTGGGAGAATTATATCAAAAGTAATGAGTGCTATTAATGTGATTTTGGTTGTCAGACTCCTACTACTTAGGAGGTTCAGCAGCTTAGCAGGTACCTCTTTAAAAGCTGCCCTGAATGTCCAGAACAGCAACATGTAGAACAAGCCAAGGGGAACAGCCTCCTTACCCTTCCATGTAACACAAAAGGAATTCATTCTATCAAACTTCATGGAAATAGTTTTGTGGCATCCATCCTTAGAGTTATATTTGGATGACCCTTTGAAGTAGAAAAAACCCACAGCATCTCATCATTCTCATAGCTTAATCAGAAAGAAAAGCTGGATCTTTCATCTTTAAAGCTTTGAGACATCCATTAAATCATTTAAATTTTCTAAGCACTTCACCTCTTGGTAGATTTTAACTATGTAGAAAAAACACCTTTTTTTTTTAGATCAACACAGGAGTCAGAAGAAACTGTTTCTTAGCACCCCTATGCAACTATGAGGAACTTTTCTATACCTAGCCTAAAACAGCATAAAGAGTTACGAAAAATAAAGCAGATGAGAGTCCTGGTTTTTATCACTGTTGTGTATTTCAATTTAACTGTGAATGGAGACACACTAGGGAAGGACAATAAGAAGTGAAACAATGCCTAGAGCGAGATAGCTGCTGAATAAATATTTCAAAGAGAACAAGAGATGGAATGTTAATTGATAAATACCTGCCTGATATTTTTATATATAGAATCTATTGTATTAAAAGCTGTGATTTAAAAAAGAGAAAAAAAGGAAGAATGTACTCTGAAAAACATTAAATTTTGAAAGTAATAGAATTACCAACAATTAGCCCAACTTTCAACCCCAGAGCTTTAAAAATAGTAGACTTTTTTTTAAAAAAACCCTACAATTCAACCTTAAACTAATAAAGTACTGATGTACAAGTCTATGTTTCCACTTACTAACACTGTAGGTGTTAACGTTTATTTGTGCAATGTAAACCTAGAGATGAATTAGTTAATCTAAAATCCCAGTTAGTAATTCTGAATCATAATACTGTATTTCTTTGTGTGCACTATGAATACATCAATGCACAGCCCTCATCGTGGTAGTTATTCTCTACAGTTCAATAATCAAGGATTTAATATTTAATAAACAATTTTATAACGATAACAACATACCTTGTATACTCTGATGATTTAATAATAGTAAGCATGATAAACAAAGAGATGTAATGTTTATTGAAAGAGTTTTTTTCCTTTTCTGGGTTTGTTTTTTTTAACTAGACCAGCTGAGCTAGTTGGCTAAAGAAAACAAGCTTTCAATCACACAAACCTTTCTTTATTTTAAACTCTTCCTTTCCCTACAAAATTACATTTTTAATGTCACTAACAGATTTAAAGGGAGAGTGGCAAAGCTTTTGTAAGTATATATGCATGCATGTATATAAATGTAGACATGTACGTGTGTGTGTAAATGTAGATATATATTCAAGGAGGAAGATGTCAAAGCTGTGGAGTAAACAGAAGAATATGTACCCTGGCTGTGGAACAAACCTCTATGACTTTGTCCCATTTGGTACCAGAGCAGCAACCAATCAGCTGCCAAAGAAAGTCACACAGCTCAGTTTTGCATACAAATACACATGTGCAAATCTTCCTGGTTTTAGAAGCAATACAATACAGAACCACTTTATTGAATCATATTTTAAGGTCGAATTACACATCCATGACCCACCAGGCTATTCTGGCAGAAATTGAAGCGAGTCTCTCACCATCAGCTGGGATGCATGGGGGAATCCCTAAACAAGACAACTATACAATGGGTTTTTCAAGAACAGAATCATGTAAGCTCCCAATCACAAAGCAGGATCAGAATTTCTGTATCTCTGTTCTGTGCAAAATGAAGATTTTTATTTAAAACAGCTGTCAACAAAGGCTAAGTGGCTAGACTTCATACACTGCTCAGCTATTGATTCATTCTACAGCCATCCACATTTCCTTGCAGCTCTTGGGAAACTGAACCTATTTTAAGGGGAAACCTCTCCAGTCAACATGTCTATAATCAGGGAATCAAGCTCAGCAGAATGGGAAATCTGTACTCAGAACTCAGAGGCCAGAAAAGAAGACTTCAAAATTTGTTGCTGTAGCTCCCTGATCACCCAAACCTGTGATCAGGGAATCATGAGTGTCCCCAAGGTCTCCACATAAGCTTCTACTGCTATTTCTTCACTTCCTGTATTTCTACACTAGAATGTAGTACAAAAAAAACAACATCCACAATGCAGCAAAACATTGTTCAAACCTGAGTGCTTTAAATCTTCATTTTCAATGTTTATTCGGACATCTTATATAGAGCACCAGTGTCAAAAGTGCTACAGATCATCTGCTTCCATTAAAATCACCAGTCAATTGCATGAATTCTGTATAAAGGTAACTTTCAAAAATTTAGGTGCCTGAAAGTAAAGGTTAACTGAATTTCTATCATTTTAAAAGTCAAGATGTATTGTTATCCCTGAGCTTTTTTACCCTACATACTGCATTCTTGTATATACTTTGAGCCAAAACCAGATGTGTGATCAGGAGGTAGAGGCATGCTTTAGCTGATAAACCCCAATTTAGTTTTTGGCACGAAGAGGAGGCAAGCACAATGCATGGTATAAATTTACCTTATATAACTGTGTTCATGCCATGAATGAAGAAGAACCTGTACTGTAGATGTTGCTGCCCTCCCTCTAATGGCAGGGAAAGATCAGCTTATAGATTTCATTACCTCTGCGCTCTTGAGGATATGCCCTAGATTCAACTGTTCTAAACTGAGTCCTCAAATTCAGCCTCCATTTCTTAGCCCAGCTGTGCAACAGGCCAAGCTGTACTGGCACCTACAGGAAACTTTCCTCTAGCAGCTTGTGACAAACAGCTTTTTAAATGAAAACCGCCCCTAAAAAAATAATTATGCTGTACATAAATTCAAAAGGATACATAGGCAAGTGTACAAAGAACAGAAAATCTATAACCTTTGCTCTTAGAAAACCTATTGCATCTCACAAACGTTAGGATATCTTAGTTGTTGTAAATCTATCCTTCAGAGTCACTATCTTCATACATTGGTTTTGTGCAAACTGTCCTTAAATACTGAGCTGCCTTTCTATTCTAAAATGAGGAAGCTTTTAATGATTAAACATCCTTTTGATAAAGCAGTGATATAATTTTAATTACTTCCCCAGTAATGGTCTCACCGTCAATTCTTAGGAGGTAATGTGCAGAAGGGTATCTTGCCTCTGGTCCTTGCTTCATCTCCTACTTGTTCATCCTAAAAGCTTCTTTTGATTGAGTTAGAAAAAAATCAAGCAGGCAAATGTGTACATATATCTAATAACATACACACAGTCTGACTTCCTCCGCAGCACATTGCTTACATACACAAGTGAGATAAAAATTACTGCTAAGATGAAAAGCACTTTTCATCTTAAGACCCCACTTCCTATTGCATAAAACTTGCTAAAAATATGTTCCTTTTGAGATATATATTTGCAATTTCAATGCTAGCAATGCCAGCCAAAGTGGGAACTTTGAAGGAAATGTTAAGCACAGTCAGTTCAATCATTAAAGTTATGCAAATGGAAAAACACATTCCTTCTTTTTAAACATTGCTACATTTTAGTTGCAATCATAAGATTCAAGAAGTGAGGATGCCATATAAATGTCAAAAACTTGACAGCGTCATAGGGTGAAATCCAGTCCCAGCTGTGGTCAATAGCAGAGCTTCTCTG
>WAAD01021482.1:0-16329 GCA_013389945.1 Fregata magnificens | reverse complement strand
CCTTTTAACTGTTTCCTGCAACTCAGCCACTTGACGCAACAGATCATCAACCCGTGCACACCTTTTAATACTAAAAGCCAAAATGATGACCTGACAAATGTAAATTGCACAAAGTATAAGAACTATGTTATGAAACATCTCAGCATTACAAATTAGATTAGGTTGTGTTTCTCCTCTGTTTTTAATCTTTTTGTTATGCTTACAGATTTAAAGAAGAAGTTGTATGTGTTTTACAATTTCAGCTTAAAATATATTACAGTATCCAAGTTATATCCAGGTCTTAGATAGCCAGGAAAGATGTATAGTAAATATAAAATTATGACATCATCCCTAACTAACTCTGGCTTCATCAAAAGCATTGGCAACATTCCCACATTTTATATGGTGCTAGCATTTCACTCATTGCCCAATGGAGACCAAAATGCACCAACTTGCTTAATATGGGAATATCAACTTAGATATAATCATGAGCTCAAATATTTAGTAAAATGCTTATGTTTAACTTCAACAAATTATTCCACAGGAACTCTGGGTGATTACAATACTGCTGTGACAGCCACCTTTGAAAAATCTAATAGCTTCTCTTGAGCAAGGCAACATCAGTATAATTTAAAAAGCATCACTCTTCTTTTCTCCCCAATAAAAATGGCTGTTGAACACAGTGAAATCAAAGCTGATTTCAAAACAGAAGATAGAATGATGAACATGTTAGTCATGAGAGAAAAAATGATTCTGTCTCTCCCCAAAAAAGAAAGAATGAGTAATTGGACTTGTGTTTACTTAGATACTGGAAATTTATCAAAGGACAAACATCCCTGGAAAGTGTTCCAGTACAAGCGGTAAACATTCTTGCTAAGGAAACATGCTTAGAAAGACATTAACTGACCTTTCCTGGACAAAATATCCCCCTGAACTTCTTTAAGAAGTGTAGGTAGAGATAAGCCTGAAAAAATCGTCACAGTTCAAAACAGTCATTAACTGAGCTAAGTTAATTTACAGCATTTGAGGCACTGAGTTTGGCTGAATGGCAGCAAAGCTCTTGCTTTGGCACATATTTTTTCATGATCCCCAGAGGCATTCTGACTGCTGGCCAGAATCATTCTGGAGATTACTAAAGGCATTTATTGCACAACCTTTGTTATGCTCTCTGTTGCAGTTTGAAAGCAATAATAATTTCACTGCTTGGGACCAAATTGTGTCTGATCTTATTGCAGACATAAAAGGGGGAGTGGAGACTACGTGATGCCCTCTTATTCCTTTTGCGTATCTTTGGGCATGGAAGATTGCTAGTTCTCACCTCCATCTCAAAGGTGGAGGAGTGGGGAGGATGTGGTAGCCGTGGTCTTCTCCCTTCTATATCTGCAAGCCTGGGCATTGGGAAGGATACTTCCAGAAAGGCATGCAGAGGCTCTCAGAGAGGTACTTTGTACTGCACCAGGCACACTTCCCTTGGAGATGTGGGAGCTGAGAAAAGAAATGTGCCCCGTAAGGGATGGAAGTCAGTTGTTTATATCTTTCAATTTTAGCAGCACTGTCTTATTAGATAATGTTTTCATTCACAAAGAGAAAGTCTATACTCTTAATCTATTTTTATACAAAGCCTTTGGCTCTCTTTCATTGGCCTTCAATAAAAGGCTCCCATGATCTTCACCCAGTGCTATTTTCTAGTGTTGGTTGTTGAAAGGAAAACCAAACAGCCACAGTGGGCAGAATTTTATAATTTTGGAATATTATTTTTGTAAAAAATTAATATAAGCAAGAAAAGCTTAGACACGAAAATTTCTAGTTTCAATTCTTTCAAGGCTGTGAAACCCTATTTCTCTTCTCCAAGTTCATAACAGTCTCCAGTCCCAAGAGGTTCTACATGGAGAAATTCTTCAAGTGCGCCCATGCTCTGTCATATTCAGATTATGTATTAGTTTATATTTATCTCCTTTAGTCATAAAGGGATATCAAATTACTTTGGAGCTTATTACTAATTTTGCAGACCTTAGAGTCTGTATCAATTTCCTGGCATTACTGCAAGCTCTTTTTCCCACAGCCTTTTGAATTGACGGACTTCTGCCAACCCTCAAATTTTCTGGCAGACTGTTTTGTACAGTTCAATACTAAATTTTTAAACACAACATTTTGGTTTTTGCTGGTTTATATTGCTCCCTATACGTCTATGACCAATTATCATGACCACATGGATCATCAGTGGTTTCAGTTTGGAAATCATTTCCCTCAGCTAGTAGCAGAGCTTGACAGCCAACATACCTATTCCATAAGAAATGTTGCTTACTAGTGAACATATTTTTTCCCAACTGTATTGGGTTTACGTGACAAGGTTTTGGTAGTGTGTGTGTGTGGGGGGGCCTGCAGCAGCTGGGAGAGAGGAGTGAGAATGTGAGAGAAACAACTCTGCAGACACCAAGGTCAGGGAAGAAGGAGGGGGAGGAGGTGCTCCAGGCACTGGAGCAGAGATTCCCCTGCAGCCCATGGTGAAGACCATGGTGAGGCAGGCTGTCCCCCTGCAGCCCATGGAGGTTAAAGGTGGAGCAGATATCCACCTGCAGCCCATGGAGGACCCCACGCCGGAGCAGGTGGATGTGCCCTGAAGGAATCTGTGACCCTATGGAGAGCTCGTGCTGGAGCAGGCTCCTGGCAGGAACTGCGGCCCGTGGAGAGGAGCCCACGCTGGAGCAGGTTTTCTGGCAGGACCTGTGACCCTGTGGGGGACCCATGCTGAAGCAGTCTGTTCCTGAAGGACTGCAACAGGTGGGAAGGACTCATGTTGGAGAAGTTCGTGAAGGACTGTCTCCCGTGGGAGGGACCCCACGCTGGAGCAGGGGAAGAGCGTGAGGAGGAAGGAGCAGCAGAGACAAAACATTAGGAACTGACCACAACCCCCATTCCCCATCCCCCTGCACCGCTTGGGGGGAGGAGGTAGAGAAATTGGGAGTGAAGTTAAGCCCGGGAAGAAGGGAGGGGTGGGGGGAAGGTGTTTTTAAGAGTTGGTATTATTTCTCATTATCCTACTGTGATTTGATCATCAATAAATTAAATGNACCCATGCTGAAGCAGTCTGTTCCTGAAGGACTGCAACAGGTGGGAAGGACTCATGTTGGAGAAGTTCGTGAAGGACTGTCTCCCGTGGGAGGGACCCCACGCTGGAGCAGGGGAAGAGCGTGAGGAGGAAGGAGCAGCAGAGACAAAACATTAGGAACTGACCACAACCCCCATTCCCCATCCCCCTGCACCGCTTGGGGGGAGGAGGTAGAGAAATTGGGAGTGAAGTTAAGCCCGGGAAGAAGGGAGGGGTGGGGGGAAGGTGTTTTTAAGAGTTGGTATTATTTCTCATTATCCTACTGTGATTTGATCATCAATAAATTAAATGAATTTCCCCGAGTCGAGTCTGTTTTGCCTGTGATGGTAACTGGTAAGTTATCTCCCTGTACTTATGTGAACCGACAAGCTTTTCATCGTATGTTATTCCCCTCGTCCTGTTGAAGAGGGGGAGTGATAGAGCAGCTTGGTGGGTACCTGGCAGCCAGCGAAGGTCAACCCACCACACCAATTCTGCACAGGGAGGTTAGCATCCTTTGTGCCTGTTATCTTTAAATAACATTTATATTGATCAAACATTTTCACTTCCCTAGCAATTAAAAAAGAAATAATTATGGAAGTCTCTTTCTGCAAAAGAAAGTTACACGTTACATTCTGATTTATATTATTGCCCAGTTGGAGAAATGTTTCTTTTTGTTTCTTTAAGAGCTATGCTATTGATTTCTTTATAGATATAATTCTTCAAGACTGACTGTGTTTGTCACTGTGCTATATCCCTTCTGAAAAATTAAAAAAATGGCATATAAATTAGAAAAAAATAATTTGTTATGAACCAGAAAATGTGTTTAGGTACAATAAGTCAATTTAATATTTGTTTTGTTCATTCCTTTGGTATGCTGAATTTTAGAACTAATGGACAGATCATTTGCTGTCAAGGAAAGAAGCATATGGCAGTTCTAGGTGAGAAAAATCTCATTTCTGAATGCATAATAGAATATAATTCCATATAAACTTCAGAAATTGCTTTATTTTCACTTGGAGATCTTTTTCACATCATAGTATATAGCATACACTGAATGGTTGAGGTTGGAAGGGACCTCTGGAGGTCACCTGGTCCAACCGCCCTGCTCAAGTAGGGCCACCTAGAGCTGGTTGCCCAGGACCACATCCCAACAGCTTTTGAAGATCTCCAAGGATGAGGACTCCACCACCTCTCTGGACAATCTGTTCCAGTGCTCGGTCACTTTCACGCTAAAAAAAGTGTTTCCTGATGTTCAGGAGTATCCTCCTGTGTTTCCATTTGTGCCCATTGCCTCTGGTCCTGTCACTGGGCACCACTGGAAAGAGCCTGGCTCAGTCTTCTTTGCACCCTCCCTTCAGGTATTTATATACATTGATGAGATCCCCCCTGAGCCTTCTCTTCTCCAGACTGAACAGTCCCAGCTCTCTCAGCCTTTCCTCATAGGAGAGATGCTTCAGTCCCTTCATCACCTTTGTGGCCCTTTGCTGGACTGTCTCTAGTATGTCCATGTCTCTCTTGTACTGAGGAGCCCAGAACTGGACACAAGACTCCAGCTGTGGCCTCACCAGTGCTGAATTACAGGGGAAGGATCACCTCCCTCAACCTGTTGGCAACACTCCTCCTAATGCAGCCCAGGATACCGTTAGCCTTTTTTGCTGAAAGGGCACGTTGCTGGCTCTACATAACAAATTGTTTTCTTGCATTATTTATATTATGGACCTGTTTGTAGAAAAATAACTTTTTTTCAACATTTAAGATATTCCTTTTGCTATTCCTGTTAATTTTTCAGTGACAATGTGATGGGAATAATTTTTTTAACCATAAAAGGTTTTACTTCATTATTTAACCTGAAGCACATAATTTAATATAATTTCCAAATAATATCCCACCTCTAGTGCATCAGTTTTGTAGTTCAGCACAACTAGTAATTTCCCAGAACAGAATCCACGAATGAATGATTATTGACATGCACATTGTAATGTTGCCTTGATGTTCATACAGTGTTTTGGAAATTTGTGCCATGGTAAAACATGTTACATCACCCATGTAAGAGGGTCGAAGAAAACAGAAATGGAACTCATGGACTAGCATGCTCTTGGGTATTCATATGGGTAGTGGATTTTTAAGGGCTCAGTCCTGCACATTCTCGCTCCCGTGGGTGAGTTTTACAAATGTAAGTTGTTCTTTTAGTTGCAATTCTATCAATTAGGACTGCCTGTGGCAGTAAGGATGCCACAGTCAGATTAGAAATTGGCACAGAAAGTGAAGAGATTACATGATCATAGTGGACCAAGAGGAGCATCAGTTCTCTGTGCATTTCATCCATCAGCCTTTATGGTAAAGTTGCAAGAAGGGAGGAGAGGTTACAAAGGAAGGATGGCCACCAAAACCTGTCTGTTTGGGATTTCAATAAATGTTTCTAAGGCAGGCAGGCAATATAAGGTGAAATGATACAGATCAAGTAGAATAATGCTACAGTAAGGGAAGTTGAAGACAGTCCCAGTAATGTTTGTTAACCTGAAGCTGCATTCATTTTGCAGGTGAGGAACCTCAAGTAATAGAGCTTCTACTTGATGTCCATTAACCTCTAATGCATTAGAGACAACCTGTTTTGGGGGCGTTATTTGAGTGGATTAGAGCAAGATTCTGAGCTGCTGATCACTTCTCTCTCATGTTTGTTTCAAGCTTGTTTAAATGAAGAATTTTGAAAATGGATGCCTTGGTGACTTGGCAGCATCACCCAGGAAGTCTTTGGGCGAGCTACCAACACGTACTGGATTTGCATGGCAAGGTTTTGGTAGCAGAGGGGCTACAGGGGTGGCTTCTGTGAGGAGCTACTAGAAGCTTCCCCCATGTCTGATAGAGCCAGTTCCAGCTGGCTCCAAGACGGACCCACCGCTGGCCAAGGCCGAGCCAATCAGCGATGGTGGTGGCGCCTCTGGGATATCATATTTAAGAAGGGGGAAAAGTTACTGCTCAACACCAACTGCAGCCGGAGAGGAGTGAGAATATGTGAGAGAAACAACTCTGCAGACACCAAGGTCAGGGAAGAAGGAGGGGGAGGAGGTGCTCCAGGCGTCAGAGCAGAGATTCCCCTGCAGCTCGTGGTGAAGACCATGGTGAGGCAGGTTGTCCACCTGCAGCCCATGGAGGACCCCAGGTCGGAGCAGGTGGATGTGCCTGAAGGAAGCTGTGACCCCGTGGAGAGCCCACGCTGGAGCAGGCTCCTGGCAGGACCTGTGGACTCGTGGAGAGAGGAGCCCACACTGGAGCAGGTTTTCTGGCAGGACTTGTGACCCTGCAGGGGACTCATGCTGGAGCAGTCTGTTCCTGAAGGACTGCACCCCATGGAAGGGACCCATGCTGGAGCAGTTCGTGAAGAACTGTAGCCCATGGGAAGGTCCCACGTTGGAGAAGTTCATGGAGGACTGTCTGCCGTGGGAGGGACCCCACGCTGGAGCAGGGGAAGAGCGTGAGGAGTCCTCCCCCTGAGGAGGAAGGAGCGGCAGAAAGAACGTGTGATGAACTGACTGCAACCCCCATTCCTCGTCCCCCTGCGCCACTCAGGGGGAGGAGGTAGAGAAATTGGGAGTGAAGTTGAGCCCGGGAAGAAGGGAGGGGTGGGGGGAAGGTGTTTTAAGATTTAATTTTTATTTCTCATTATCCTACTCTGATTTCATTGGCAATAAATTAAATTAATTTTCCTGAGTTGAGTTTGTTTTGCCTGTGATGGTAATTGCTGAGTGATCTCTCCCTGTCCTTATCTTTACCCATAAGCCTTTCATAATATTTTCTCTCCCCTATCCAATTGAGGAGGGGGAGTGATAGAGTGGCTTTGGTGGGCACCTGGCATCCAGCCAGGGTCAACCTACCACACAACCTCTTTTAAATCTATTGGTTCTGAGGCCTGCAATTTATAACCACAAAATTGAGGACTTCTCATTCTTATGTCATCAGTGTTCAGCCATTCTTTTCTTGTTCCAGTGTTGTCCATTATTTAACAATCACCTTGCAGATGCTATTTGTATTTACATTTTTGTTCTTCCCTTTCATCACTGAGATCAGTAAGAGCCATAACACTTGCATGCCATTTGTCCTTTAATGAAGGCAGTTGATGCACATTCTTCCCCCACATAGACAGAGCAGTTTAATGTGGTTTGAGTGCTGTTTTTGGTAAGAGGCAAGTGGCTGATTAGTGAACTAGCAGTATACTGACCTCTTCCTTTAACCTCCTTTTCATTCACTGCATGTTGACATGTGTAAAGCTTAGAGCCAAATATTTAATGATGTTTCCATGATTCCACACCCAAATTTTCCCTCCCAAGTATCTTTATGCATGCAGCAGGCTTACTAAATGTTATTTGATTTCCAAAGTTCATCACTGAAACTGAATATGCAGACATAGATGCACTGCTGTGTACAGGTCCTATGCCTCACCTTCTAGAAATGATCTTTGATTTTACATATTTTGAAGTATCTTTAAAAATATTTCAATAGTTAAGATTAATTTGTTTACCATTTTCCTATAAGTGGTTAAACATGACTTTAAAAAAAATACTACATGTTCAGATTTTTCTTCACATGTTGGACCATACCTGTGCTGGTATTTCTCATATTTGCAAGATAAAATTCCAGAGGAATACCAGAGTCTTTTAAACTCCATGAAACTGATTTTTCACAGAATCACAGAATCACAGAATGGTAGGGGTTGGAAGGGACCTCTGGAGATCATCTAGTCCAACCCCCCTGCTTGAGCAGGTACACCTACAGCAGGGTACGCAGGACTGCGTCCAGGCGGGTTTTGAATATTTCCAGAGAAGGAGATTCCACAACCTCTCTGGGCAGCCTGTTCCAATGCTCTGTCACCCTCACAGTAAAGAAGTTTTTCCTCATGTTCAGGTGGAACTTCCTGTGTTCCAGTTTGTGCCCATTGCCCCTTGTCCTGTCGTTGGGCACCCCTGAAAAGAGTCTGGCCCCATCCTCTTGACACCCACCCTTCAGATATTTGTAAGCATTGACAAGATCCCCCCTCAGTCTTCTCTTGTCTAGGCTGAACAGACCCAGGTCTCTCAGCCTTTCCTCATAAGAGAGGTGCTCCAGTCCCCTGATCATCTTTGTGGCTCTCCGCTGGACTTGCTCCAGCAGTTCCCTGTTTTAGACCTGGCTTGCATTAAGAAATGGATATAAAAGGGTTACAGCAGACTACATCTATAAAAATTCGACACTAAATCAAACTATGCTGGAATGTAACAGTTGCTGCCTTCGTGAGTGTCAATGCTATTTGCTGATGCAGCTCAGTGCAGTTAAACCACCACAAGGGAGACATTTCAAAAGCTCAGTGTTCAAGCATCTCTTGGATGAAATCCATAAAAGAGCAGACATGAACTGAGTAATAAATCCTGGAGACATATATGCTGGTGCCATGAAATCCTATCCACAGTCACAATTAAACTATCACAGAGGAAGTCTACTAATATTTTTCCTTTTAATAAAAAACCTAATCAGGAAAGCAACAAAGTAAGAGATGATAGAAAATTTTATATAACAATGATGTTTTATTTCCAGTTATTAATATTTCATAATGGTGAAATTTCTCCCCATAATGGTGGAATTTCTCCCCATAAAAGCTGAAACATAAAAAATATGCCAATAAAGGCCAGGCCCTTAGAGTTTTTATGTACAAAGAGGCAAGCCTGAAAGATTCTGCATATATCCACCATACTGGCATTCTTAAATTCCATAGGAGTATCTAAGAGCTGGCTGTATATACTTGAACATCTGAAGGCAGCTTATGGCCCTGCATATTGAAGGCTCCTAACTCATTAAAATCTACAGAAGAATTCCAAGCTTAAATAACTAGAAAGTTGCAGCCTGCTTTTTGCAAGGCCATGAATCAGAAAGAGTTGAGGACATGCATTTCAGGGCTCGGCATAATAATGGACAAATAATTCAGAATTTTGTTACTATGCTACCATCATGACCACTGTTACCAGGCTATTCCAGGAGCAAATCCATCCTGAAGCACCTGTGATGCTCTTGGTCTCTCCCAGGACTTCTGAGGTTTCTCCGACAGCTGTCGTCTTTGACAGAATATTTCCTAATGATCACATCTGAGGATGTGAAAGTTATTTTGCCAAAACCAGGTAGCATGCAAATTAAAACAAATAACAGAGAGAATCTTCAATGGCAGATATGTAAACGTTAATTAGATTGCATTACAAATAATGAAATCCTAAATCACACATGGGTAAACTACAAATAGCAAGTACTTATTAGGCATGGACAGAAGAGCTTTCAAATCATCTCCATCATGATCCATTAATGTGTTTCTGCATTAACCTTGCTAACCTACAGATTATGGGTGGCCATTATTTGGGCAGGAGAAATACAGTACCCTTCACATGGAGTATTTAATGATTAAGAACAGAAAGATATTATTTGCATATACTTTGCATCTCATTCCCCTTTCTTTGCTTTTCTGACTGGTTCCACTGATTTCATACTTGTTTTAATGTGAATTTGACTGAACTAAATTTGACCCTTCATTCCTAAGTCAACATTTTAATTTAGTTCTTATAGTGGGCTAGGGTCCCACAGTGTTCATTCAGAGCAACACTGGTGTCCTGGTTTCAGCTGGGATAGAGTTAATTTTCTTCCTAGTAGCTGGTATAGTGCTGTGTTTTGGATTTAGGATGAGAATAATGTTGATAACACACTGGTGTTTTAGTTGTTGCTAAGTAGTGCTTACACTAGTCAAGGACTTTTCCAGCCTCCCATGCTCTGCCAGGTGCACAAGAAGCTGGGAGGGGGCACAGCCGGGACAGCTGACCCAAACTGGCCAAAGGGCTATTCCATACCATATGACATCATGCTCAGTATATAAACTGGGGGGAGTTGGCCGGGGGGCAGCGATCGCTGCTCAGGGACTGGCTGGGTGTCGGTCGGCGGGTGGTGAGCAATTGCATTGTGCATTACTTATTTTGTATATTCTTTTATCATTGTTATTATTATTATTATTTTCCCTTCCTTTTCTGTCCTATTAAACTGTCTTTATCTCAACCCACAGTTTTTGGGTTTTTTTTTTCCCTGATTTTCTCCCCCATCCCACTGGGGGCGGGGGAGTGAGCAAGTGGCTGTGTGGTGTTTAGCTGCCTGCCAGGTTAAACCACAACAACTGGCCATCTGTGTGCTTACATTTTCTTGTACATATGCTTTTACAAGAAGTGATGCTAGCAATACCATCATAATGTGGAGCATATTCCTGGTGAAGAGTGCAAGCAAATTTCAGACTTAATTTTGAATGCGTGTTTTGATTTATTTTCCAGTCCCCCAGTCAAAGGGTAGCTTCTGTTGTGTGATAGATACACGAAGGATTTCAATGTCTGTGCATATAGATTTTAAGATATCTGCATGTCGTGGGACTATCTCTTCCCTAAAATTTCCTAAAGTTATTTCTTCCCAAGAAATGCAGAGGGATCAGTGGGTTTTGCAGTTGCCTGCTGGTGAGTAGGGCTATTTTATGTGCCAGACTTTCTCTGAGAATCCTGTGGAATGGACTTGCTTCCTCTGGTCGGAGCATGAGATCTTGCAGAAGGGGGCATTTTGGTTTGCGAGAGGAAATTCAGAGGAGTCTTTTCCCTTTGCTACAGTTTTGACCCTTTGTGCTGAATTTGGTATAGCTGAGGAAACACATGGGCCTTTTTCTGCACTATATCCCAGGAAGAACAAGACTCTAACTTGCCAAGTGAAAATGAAGCTGACTTTGTTAAAGCTGTTGGAGGAATGTTGGAGGAGAGGAAAGTAGTCAAGATAAAGACATATTTGAAATTCATTTGGGAGTGGACTGGGTAACAACAAAGCCCCTACACCAAGACTACTTTGTAGAGTCAGTGCAAGATATTTTTAAAGGAGTTTAAGAATTTGAGTTTTACTAGTCTTTTTGTGCTTCACTATTAATTATGAAATCCACACTAAAATGCATCATGACTTAAATACATGTAGGCTGACAGTTGTTATCTTGATTTAATAATAGTTTTTGTAAAATCTGATTAATTTTTAATTTGTAATACACCTACGTTTCACAGGGGTAATTGCATAATCCTGCGATAACCTGGAGATAATCTGTTGATGACCCTAACCCAGATTGCACTGTGTTATATTCTGTCCATTAAGGAAACTATTTTTAATGACATGATTAAGAGAACAGTCTTTACTATAAACAAAAGGGCACAGCTCCCCTTCATAACTGTAAAAAATAGATTTATACTGATAACAAATTAATGAAATAAATGCTGAAAGTAGCCCATCAGGAAAGCCAGATGACAGCAACATAACAATATTGATGCCTTTTATTTATAATGGGGCTCCTTGTCCCATTTCATCAGTTGAAGAATGACATACTTATACAGTGTACTTTTTTCCTACTTACTGGTTCTTTTACTTTTTGAGTGGGTGAAGAGAATGTTTGGCCATAGGATAAGAAATATCTTCAATTTTTTAAAGATTAACCCATTTTAGTCCAACACATGCAAACACATTGGCCTAATTGTTTGGCTACCTTCTAGCTCCTAATAATAAAATGGCTGACATTTACTTTTAAAAACTAACTTTTTAGTGTTTAGAGAGATGATAACATATTAAACAAAAAATGTAAAGAAAGAGAAGAACCACCATTTTGTTAATATGTGCATTATTTTATTGATAAAATATAAAGAGATTGCAATAAAATACCTAATTTATCTTTTTAAGTGGTTTGCTATTTTCCTGCTAGTTGTGATAATATATGAGTGTTGTGGTTTAACCTGGCAGGCAGCTAAACACCACACAGCTGCTCATTCACCCCCCCACCCCCCAGTGGGATGGGGGAGAGAATCGGAAGGGCAAAAGCAAGAAAACTCGTGGGTTGAGATAAGAACAGTTTAATAACTAAAGTAAAATAATAGCAATAATATTGATAATAATAATAATAGTATTGATAATAATAATAATATTGTAATGAAAAGGAAAACAATGAGAGAGAAAGAAAACAAAACAAAACACAAAAAAACAGGTGATATACCTGCTCACCACCCGCCGACCGACGCCCAGCCAGTCCCTGAGCAGTGATCCCCTCCGTCCAGCTCCCTACCATTAATATACTGAGCATGACGTTATATGGTATGGAATAGCCCTTTGGCCAGTTTGGATCAACAATTTTAGCTGTGTCCCCTCCCCTTCCAGCTTCTTGTGCACCTGGCAGAATATGGGAGGCTGGAAAAGTCCTTGACTAGTCTAAGCACTACTTAGCAACAACTAAAACATCTCTGCATTATCAACACTGTTTTCAGTGCAAATCCAAAACATAGCCCCATGCTAGCTACTATAAAGAGAATTAATTCTATCCCAGCCAAAACCAGCACAATGAGTTATCAAATCTGACTGATTGCTTCGGTGGTTTGTTTCTTGGATAAACAGTTCAACTACTTTTTCAAAAACAGTCTTCCAAAAGGTACCCGAAACACTTAAAACAATGTTTATTTAGCCTGTAAACATCTAGACATATTTGGGAAATTAATATTATGGAAAATATAATAAAAGAGCAGGATTCTGTTTACCTGAATTCTGGGATACTTTTGTGACATAAGATGCTATATAATTCCGGTTATTAATTTTGGGGTAGAAAACTGCAGTGCTGATAACATCACGAAGTGCTTGCTGAAATTCCAAATGCTGATAAGAGCATTTTTTTCTAGTTTATAGCTATCTGTTAATTAACATGGCAATCAAAGCAAGTCTGTATACTAAAATGACTGGTTAATTATTAAAATGATAATGTAGCATGATCTGCGGAAGTTTCTCTGGAGCATAAGAATGTAAAAACAGTTTTAGACAAATTGGTTTTACTTTATTTTCAGTTAATTTGCTTAAAAAGTTTGCACTGGCCCTGTGCTAAAGGATTAATGTGAGGCTTTGGAGCAATCAAAGATGAGCTGATGAGGTTTTGAATAGAACCAGAGTGAAAATTTTAAAGTTATAAATCATTCAACTATGGAAAGTCCCATCTGAAAAGAAGTGGTTGGGAATAAATTAGATAGACCGTAACGTGGGAGTACATAATTACCTAGACTTAATAGAACAAAAGGATACATATTTGCTTTACCAGGACAATGAGCCACCAGAGGCTGATTAATGCTACAGGTATAGTTAACTACCTAAAAAATTATTTGTTTAATTTCTTTTGTCCCATACCTATCTATTCCCTTTCTACCTCCTCCACATATACCTAGCTTCTTCTCCCTGTCTTTTGAAACTTCAAGATGCCAATTCTGAACCAGCCCACAAGCAACAAAATGCTGGGGAAACCATCCTCCTAAAGAGTTCCCAAAGTTTCTGCCCCCTGTGATGTCCAAAGAAATCACAAACAAGTGCTGAAGAACAGAAAAAGGTCTGGTTTATGAAAGAAAAGGAGGCACCAGTTCAGGTGCTGGGTATTTGGGAGGCTGGCTTTTGATAGTAAAGATCTCTCTTTGTGATAACCAGAATAGTAAATCCAAATTTTATTTCCTTATCGCTGAAACACCCAGGCTAGCGAAATTCTTTCTCTGGGGATATCAACAAACAATGACTCATCGATGATATATTAGATTGCCAGACAGTGTGAATTTTTTTCTTCCTCTTCATGTATATATGCTTGCATTACACAAGATGAGCAGAAAAGGAAGACTTTTACTTTTCAGCCCTCACTCCATTCTCATCACTAAATTGCCTTGGTAAGACTTGGTTAATAAATCATAGGATTTATCATGGGTTTATGAGCCTTCCATCTGTCAATGTGCCTTGAGCACTTACAAGACACCTAATTCTTATCTATTCCAAAGAAGAAAGAAAAATTCAGCCTAACCCTTACCCTAGCTGTTTATCTCATTAGTCAAGCAAATCAGGTTCATGGTGGGTAAATGTGATTCTGAGCCCAGAAATTGTTCTGGCATGGACTTGCTGTGCTCTTCTGAGGAGAGATTTGGGCACTCAGTGAAGACCAAATTCATAAGGGCTCCAGTCTGTTACACCCACTGTAATGAAATGCTGCAATAGGTTATCTTCATTGTACTTTATCGCGCCAGCCAGCCCTCTGTTTTAAGATTCCATTGCTTAATGGACAAGGATCTGTGCAACTGAGTGAGGGAGAGCTGGAAGGAGGTAAAATGAGAGGACTGATCACTTGAGATGCAAGGTTGCCTTGAGAAACCTCTTGGAAATTAATTCTGTTCTAGAGACCATGTGAAAGATTTCTGTGCTCATAGCACAGTGAAACCCTTTGTTCAGTTGGTGCCAGAATTACCATCCTCTGTTCATTTCTTTTCTCTCTCTGTTAGTCTCTTTAACACCAAAAATGTCTGAAAGAGCAGAAGAGCCAGTGAAGGGTAATAAAGCTGGTGCAGCAAAAAGGGGTCTGTTTCTGCTGCCATTTTAGGACTTTCACAGTGATGAAAGGCATCTCAACTCCCACTCTGCCTTGAAGAGTATGGAGGTGTGTTAGAAAACCTGTTTGTTCAGACAATTCCCTGGCCTGTCAACACTCACATTTCACTTGACATCGTATCAGGTACCCTAGCAGCTGACTCCTTTAGCTACCTTGAGCTGGAAGTTTACATAAGAAAAAGGAACAAGTGAAAACACTCACTGCAGCATTTTCAGCATGGCAGATGTAACACCATAACCCGCTTCCTGTTGCGGGACAATATTTATTTAGATATGGGCAGACATGGCCAATGACTAGGGCCATGCTAGGACAAGACAGATCTCCAGAAGCCACAAGAGAAGTGAGGGTGAGACCTAGTAAGGAAGTGGAGAAACTTGCACCTTTCCAAGAACTTGTGCAGGAGCTGTGGTCAGAGGAAAGGCTGAAGGTCAAGCAGCTACAAAGCTCACCTGCAAAACAGGCTCCAGGATGAAGGGCAAGAAAGCACTGAAGTCAGACAGACAGAAGGCTAATGAAATAGAAAAAGGAAGCAAAAGATCAGCAATACCCAAATGACACACAGTGATGGGGGAGAAGAGCATTTGGCTCATGGCCAGCGTTTTGTTTCTCTTCAGCCAGGTCTGGGGATTAAGCTCTTATTCACCATAGACAGTAGTTGTAGCTAGGCTGCCAGTTGCCCAGGCAGACGTATTAATATGCAGTTAATAAAAAAAAAATCAATATGCAGGACTGGTATATCTTGACACAACTTTGAAATGGTAGTTGGAGTCTGAAAAACACAATTCAATTTTTTTGTAATTAAAGTTGGTTTTTCTACACACATGGTAAGTGTAGTTGTGAGGATGGTGGCAATGAGGAAATATACTCACTCAAGATTCATACAGAAATGTGAATCTGTGTCTAAATCTTAAACAGTATGGTCGAATTTTTGGGATGGGGACACTGAAGAAATCTTCCCCGCCATATCAGAAAAAACAATTTCAAAAGAGTCTGTCAGTCCCTTTGCGGTGGCTTGCCTGTGGTGAGCAGAGAGGCTTCCCTGAAGTAACTGTGTGTCCCCTGGAATCACCAGCTGGAAGGTGGGCAACTCCACAAGGATGCCACAGCAACTGACCCCACACAGGTGTTTCCTCTGCTGAGATGGAAAAACCTAGCTGTACATTGTTGTGAGAATTACTTCTGACATATCCATGTTTATTTTACTCACTTTTCACAAAGAAGCAATGACCTATGTGCACCTTAGAGTTAGACCTGCCACTACAGTCATCAGCCACTGTGTGTGTTGGAACATAAAAGACTGTAATATGTTTTCGCTGTACCCTTTTTCATTGCTTAAAATATAAATTGACTTATTTTGACTCAGTGCATTGAAAAATGTGTGTGCTGCAGGAATAATACAAAAATACCATTTTTAGCATCTCATTAAAAAGTATTAAATATCAAATGCCAACTTGAGGGAAATATCTATATTTAGCTTTTAGGGTGAGTGTGCAACTCCTGGATTTATGCACTTGAGCTGAGTTTTGTTTTTTTAAGCTGTATTGGGTTTGTGTGGCAAGGTTTTGGTAGCGGGGGGGGGCTACAGGGGTGGCTTCTGTGAGAAGCTGCTAGAAGCTTCCCCCATGTTCAAAAGAGCTAATGCCAGCTGGCTCCAAGACGGACCCACCGCTGGCCAAGGCCAAGCCAATCAGCGACGGTGGTAGTGCCTCTGGGATAACGTATTTAAGAAGGGGTAGAAACTGCTGTGCAACAGCAGCCAGAAGAGAGGCATCTACACCAATGCATGCAGCATGGGCAACAA
>WAAD01021481.1:10279-59699 GCA_013389945.1 Fregata magnificens | reverse complement strand
CACATCCTCAACCAGACCTTCTTTGTTTGTTAGTAGAAGGCTCAGCAGCGCATCTCGCCTCATTGGCTCCTCCACCACCTGTGTCAAAAAGTTACCCTCGATGCTCTGCAGGAACCTCCTGGATTGTGCCTGCCTCGCTGTGTTGCTTTTCCAGCAAATATCAGGGTGGTTGAAGTCCCCCACGAGAACCAGGGCCTGTGATTGTGAGGCTACTTCCAGCTGTCTGTAGAAGGCCTCGTCAACTTCCTCTTCCTGATCAGGTGGCCTGTAGTAAACGCCCACAACAGTGTCACCCATATTTGCCTGCCCCTTAATTTTTACCCATAAGCTCTCGACACAATCTTCCTCAACCCCTAGGCAGAGCTCAATACATTCCAGTTGCTCCCCGACATAAAGAGCAACTCCCCCATCTCACCCTGCTGGCCTGTCTTTCCTAAAAAGTATGTAGCCATCCATGACAGCATTCCAGTCATGCGAGCTATCCCACCATGTCTCTATAACTGCAATAAGATCACGGCCCTGCAACCACACACAGATCTCTAGTTCTTCCTGTTTATTCCCCACACTGCATGCATTGGTGTACAGGCATTTCAGAGAGGTAATTGAGCACGCCGGTTTCCCTGGCAGGGTGCACGAGGATCCACTACAGCCGTACACACCGTTGAGGTGGTTGGTCTTCTGATTGTCATCTCGTGAGGCAGCTAAGGCACCTTTGTCTTTGCTCTGGTTGGGCTGGCTTATTCCCCCATTGGGTGTGATGGCTCTAGCATCACCACTTTGCACCCCGCCCCCCGAGTCCTTCAGTTTAAAGCCCGCCTCACCAAGTTAGCCAGCCTGCTGCCAAAGATTCCCTTGCCCCTTCTGGACAGGTGGATTCCATCCCTCCCTAACAGGCTATGGTTGCTGAGGAATGTCCCATTGTCATAAAAGCCAAAACCCTCACGACAGCACCAGCCTCATAGCCAAGAGTTGATTTGCATCATTCGCCTATTTCTGGCTGCCCATTTTTCTCCAACGGGTAAAGTGGAGGAAAAGATCACTTGAGCACCAATATGTTTCACTTGCTCCCCCAGGGCTTTATAGTCTTCCTTGGTTCTGCCCAGGCTCTGGCTTACAGCATCATTTGTGCCCACATGGAAGAGTAACAGCAAATAGTAATCTGTGCTCTTGACAAGTTGTGGCACCCTCTCAGTGATGTCTCAGATCTTAGCTCCCACAAGGGAGCAAACCTCTCGTGACTCCCTGTCAGGTCAGCAGATGGGCACCTCAGTGCCTTTTAACAGAGAGTCACCCACTATGAGCACTCACCTCTTCTGTTTACGGTATCCGCTCTGTGCTGCTGGTACAGTTGCACCTTGCAGACCTTGCTCGTGAGTGTCTACAGCTGTTAAAGCTTCACGCCTGTTGCTGGTAGTGGTGCTGGAGACTGAAGTAGACCCCTGCTTTTGTGGATTACCAGGGTCCAAGGTGCCTCATTCTCAGTGGTGTCCGCTACAGGAATGTGGTTCTGAAATCACCTATCGATCTCTGCCTCGGCTCCACTAATACAGCACAGCCTTTTAACTGTTCCCTGCAACTCAGCCACCTGATGCAACAGATCATCAACCCATGCACACTTTGTGCAGATACTTACCTTTTCACCAGGAGAAGGGTCTGGGCACTCACTGCAACCTACCGCCTGTACTGAAGCCTCCTTCCTTACCAGGTCCGTCTGGGTGGATGCATCAGACATATCTGGTGCTTTCTCCATAGGAACACTGGTTTTAGCTCTGAGGTGAGTGCCCACCATTTTGGCAGAGACCTAGAGCACCTCCCTGGGCTGTGGACCTACAAGCAGGGTGCAGCGCCCTTCCTGTGCTCCCTTCTGTGCAAACTGCTGGGCGACTGCCGGGCCACTCCCTGGCTGGCGTGCCACACTCTGTTTGCCCGTCCTGTTCGCAGTGCTCCTGGTCGCTAGCACTCCCTAGGGGCATTTAAATCTCCCACAGTTGCTCTTGGCCGTATCCAAGTATTTCCTCTGGCAGCAATTCCTTTCTAAAACCAGAAAACCATACCCCAACCCATCCTCCCTCCAGCCCTCAGTTTCAAAGTTCTTCTTCTGAAGAAGGCAAGGGTGAAGAAAGATTTCACTGAGTTTTCCTCCATTATTTTGTCCACCTCTAACATCTGTAATCTTGTCCATATCTTGT
Organism: Fregata magnificens; assembly: GCA_013389945.1. Taxonomy (NCBI): domain Eukaryota; kingdom Metazoa; phylum Chordata; class Aves; order Suliformes; family Fregatidae; genus Fregata; species Fregata magnificens. The sequence continues at coordinate 57,510 of WAAD01021481.1, read as the reverse complement.
AGCTGGCTAAAACCAGCTGTACTCCTTCTGATATCTCCAAGTAGCAGCATGCACCAATTCTTGGAAGGGAGAACCTCGTGACCTCCTGAACTCATTACTCGCCTTTTCAGCTTGGCTCTCATTCAGTGCAGGTTTTTTTTGTTTTGGGTTGTTTTTTTTTTTTTAACTCAAATATTTAATTAATTTGTGATTCAGCTCTAAAAGCAGCTGAAAAAATATCAGGCTCTGCAAATCAATTACATCCACAGTTACCACTCTGCAGCACCCCCAGTCACTAGCAGGACTTCACCACTGCAAGTGGTCTCATTAGCTTAACATGTCAACATCCCTTCCCTTCCAGCAGCATGGGCTCCAGAGCCTTTAAAGGCACAAAAATAAGCACTTCCTGCTTCTCACTGAGAACATATTGGGCTGAAGGTGAAGATGAATACAAAGAGAAGTGCCAGAAGGTGCCCTTTTCACAGTGACTTTATTAATTTCCTACACAAACCCCAATGGTGAGCCCTGCTGTATACAGTAAGCAACTAAAATTGCAGTTACAATAAAACTCACCTATGCCAGTGCAGGAAAGGAAAGCATAGACTGAGGCAGATAAATTGTTTGGCCAAACCCCTAAATGGATAAAGACAGATACTTCAGTGGCACTACATCAAGTTTTACAGCATTTTAGAATCTGGCCCTCGACTTTGGTAGACTACTGCCTGCTAAGGAGAAGACCATCGTTAGGAGACTTGAAATTGGCCAGACTTGAAACTGGGCATTTTCCAGCTAGTGAAAATGCTCAGGAACGTTTCCTCAAGGACCCGTTCAGACAGCACTGGCTGAACTGAGGCAAAGCCAATAACCATCGGTCTTTTAGTGACACCAAATCACCACTCTGGAAACCAGCGTAGAAATTCATGGACCGCTTCGCAACTGCTTTCATTTCTCTTATTAACTAGTCCAGACATTTATTCTTGTGAATAATGAACCTTAACACTGGTCTTTTATAAACATGTCCCAAAACAGTCACAATTTACCTCTAGCTGTCCCATAGCAGTTGCTGATAAATGGGCCATGTTGCCAAAGGAGGTGTAAAAATCCAAGCAGTTCAGGTTCCTTACAGTTAACTAGTACCTAGCTGCGTATATTAATTGAGAGAGCAAGCACATTATATAAGGAGATTAGACCATGTCATATTTACAACCTCAGTGTCCCCAGTGACAGAAATTGCTCAGCTGTTACTGTCAGTGCTTTCTTCAAACAGGAACCTTGCTGACAAGATGATGAATTCAGAACATCGTTGCCAATTAATGATTTGTAGGCAGAAGAGATTTCAATAGTTCCCATATGTTTGTGAGAGTGACTGGGATTTACAACACCTCTAATAAGAGCATGTAGTCTGCTCTGTCCAGACGTGACACTAGAGCTTGGAAAATGTCATCTTTGCAGGAGAAATTTTAATAACAAAGTCAGGCTCTTCTGGGTTGAAAATGTTTCCCAAAGCGTGGTCACTAATAACCTCCTTATGCCTAAGTGAAAGCAAGCAGGGAGACCACTTGCAAGATGCACCTAAGTGATTTACAAACCAAAGGTCAGAAGTTATTGAGGTGCTTGTCAAAGCTACACTGCAGAGTTCCGAGACCATCATTGTGTGAGCCAGGAGGATGGAGTGTATTTCCTAAACACCAGTCAAGCTGCGTGTGTGGGGGAAAAGCATCTACAAGCGCATAGGACCTTTCTTGGTGTTACTTATTCTGCTTAGGGGCTGCAAAGTTTAACTTAACTGTCCTAGAAAAAAAACCACTCATCCTTGTGAACGTACGATATCCAAACCAGAAAGCATTTTACTCACGCAGGATATCAGCATGAACTCCATACATGCTGAACGCAGACCTCCTGAATGGCCTAAGGCTGAATGTCTCCTATTGACAGAGCATCTCTGAGCCAACCAGCAGGAAACGCTTGGCACAATGACCTGAGTTAAACACAGGACATCCAAATGGGGCCCTCAAACAGACTTTGCCATAGGCACTCGGAGCCCAACATCCCATTGATTTGGTGATGGAATTTAGGCCTTTCCTACAGAAGAGAATTATGGGCTTTAACAGCTCTAGAGCAATTAAAGTGATAAACTGCCAATGGTGCAGGCTGTAGGTAAAGTATAACAGTAGTTTATGCAGGTATGCCTTATGACAGAAGGGCACGGGTACATGACCGCAAAGCATCTTTACACTTCCAAACTATGATCGCAGTCCTACCCAACACAATCATAAATTTCAGGGCCAGACATTGTCATCTCAATTGACTAAGAAAAATAAATTTAAAAAAACAACCCACACCCCAAAACGGAAAGCAGAACCTCAAATCACTAAGGTCTTCTGAAAGCACACCCCAGATTGCTCTTGGCACTACCAGAGATCCAACCACTCTACAGGCACAGTAGGCTCTTCAAAGATATTCTCAGGTTTCTAGTTAAAACCAGTCCAGTTTTTCAGTTTGGGGTTTTTTGGTGTTTCGGTTTTTGTTTGGTTTTGAGATCTTTAACAGTGGCAGGACTAATGGATGTACCCCTTTCCTCCAAAAATTCTTACAGGTGACTGAAGTCAGTGTCTAGACATAGCACCCCACCAGTGCATGTTATTTTGGGATGTGGTATTTTTAGCCATAATGAAGCAGTTCCTTGCTGATCCATCTGACCCACATCCCTCATCTGTGACAGTCTAGATTTCCTCAGCTTGAGCTAATGTTGATCTTAGCTCCCCTTGTGCAGTATCAAATATCAAGTCTGACTCTTCTTCCCCCCTAAACAGGAGAAGTATCTTTATTGGCACAGGAAAAGCAAAACCAAGTCAGATTTTGCTGTATTGATTACATCTGCAGAAAAAGGAGACTATCCTGGTCAAAAAGCACACTCCATATGCTGTTTACTAGAGGTTTCTCCAAAACCAAACATACATACATACATTTTCTCTCCAAGTCAACCCCCTGAAGAGACTTGAACAATGTAATCTTCAGGGGCACAGTGTGTGACCAAGGACCAAAGGATCAAGGCCACAGTTTGCTTTGGATATGCACTGATCCATCCTTTGCACCAACACTACAAACACCAATAACGAGTGTCTGTAGTGAGGTGAAGAGAAAACGTAACACGGACTTTGGTTGGAGCAAAATCCCTCTGCCTTACCCACAGGTTATCTGTTACTAAGTGGCTGCAAGTACAAGGCAATTAAGATGGGACTGATGACCAACATATAATAATTTTGCAAAAAGCAAACTGCATTGAAATTTTTTCTTTCCCCTTCTCTTTTATGTCCAAATAGGTTTTAAACTACCTGCTACATATTTACAACGGAAGGGCAATTTTATAAACAAGCATGTAATACAGCAAACCATAAAATGAGATTATACACTCTTAGAGTATGTTGCACTTCTTTAAAAGTATGCTTTTTTAGGTACTGAGCTTCAGATACCCTAGATCTCTTGCACAAGGCCCCTGATGATTCAGGAGACCTATGCTGACCAGCAACTCAGGAACCTCAGCTAGCTACTTGTGTGAAGACTTCAGCAAATATGGAAGCATTTTTATCAGTGGGGCTCTAAACAGCTGAGCAGCTTTGTATTAAACTGTTTACCATGGAGGAAAATCAATCAACTCACACCACATCAAATTCCCACCCTGCCCCATAGAATGATAAAGAGAAAAACATACTCCTTTAAATACAAAAACAAAACACATCTTGCATAGGGAGAGTAACTTCAAACACTCCCTGGTACAGTCCAGAAAAAAGAAAGCAAGCTTCTAAAAATTCATAAAGAAACCCTGATACTGAGGAAAAATAACGTAAAGCTTTAAATAACACATAAGCCTTCAATTGCTCCATGGACCCAACAGTACAGTCCTCCAAAGGTAATAGTGGCATGCCAGATTCTCCTTGTCCACAGCCCTGTAAGCATCAGGATTCTTACACAGGTGTTAAGTCCCACTACATCCAGCAAAGGCCTCTCTCTTCATGCTGTCACAGTCAAAGGACCTCATTGGAAGTGAGAACCTGACCCACCACTGTCAACTCAACCAGGCATGAAGGACATGGAAGAAAGGAAAGCCAAGACCACACATCACCTCTGCAGCCTCAGCACAGCACCCTCCCTACAGACCCTTACCTTGGCAGGTGTTGTTCTTCTCCTCGTACCCTGCCTTGCACAAGCACTTCCCAATGGGCACCAGCCATTCCCCCTCAGCACTGCAGTGCATCTTCGGCGCCTCGTCAGTCACTGAGTGGTTGACACAGACACCTGACACCTCTAGCAGCTGCGAGGAATCTGCTCCTGTGATTGTGTCAGGAAAGCGGGCCAGGTTGCGGATCACCGATGGGCATTTCTTGTAGTACACGCGCACAGAGACTAGGGCAATGCAGGCACCCACGTCCTGGAAAGCGAGGTAAAATCCCTTTTTTGTTAGGGGCCCGACATCTCTTACCTCTGTGTTTAGCTTCATAACTCTGTCACCAAGGTCTAATTCTGTGAAGCTCTCATCAGCAGCAATGGTGTCTATCTTAATATACTGGTTTTCTTTGATGTTCCTCCCCTCTTCATCATCTGATTCAAAGTAATACATGTTAAAAGTCTCTTTGCAAGTCCCAAGTCCTCCTGGAAGGCTGTTACAGTCCCTCAGGGTGAATTTGAGCTCAATGAAGATGCGGGACGCCCCTTCATTAGAGATCCAGCTGGTCAGAAGCCAGTTGTTCTGATTCTGTTCCATTACCTTGCATACTTGGTATGTGTGTATCGGAGCATAGTTTTCATCCACTTCACCAATTTCTTCCCACTGTATAAAAAGGAAAAGTATTACTTTTTGAAAAAGGCACAGCTCCCGCAAAACCTTAGCTTTCCCATCTAAGAGCACCTTGGGCTACAGAGGGTCAGGAGGACTTTTAGGGGGAAAAAAGTTTTAAATGGCAAAGTTTTCCATACTGGCGGCTTGATACATTCCTGATAAAGTCAGATAGAAGACCCTTTAGAAATATAAAAGGATGCTAGTTAAAACCTTTTGTTTCAGACATTTCAGAAGTGGGAAAACATACTGCTGGGTTTGTCCACTAGTACTTTGTTAGGGAACAAAACAAAAGCAGATGGGGCCATGAGCTGGCCTTTTCCAATGCATCCACATAGGAGAAAAAAAAAAAAAAGCTATTTACAGTCCGTCTGTCCCCACTCCCCCAGGCTCCTTTCTACCACATCCTCAAATCACTGCCCAACACAACGAGGACAACCACATTTCTCCAAGCTATTCTCCCCCACCAAACAGTCTGCCAGAAAATCAGCAGAGTGATATATGAAATCAATGGGCCTTTGCTCTCCCCAAGTGTGCTAGTCAGAGGAGTTCCTGCTCATGCAAAGAGAAGAATACCACCAATAAATGTTACAGGGATATGCAGATCTTGAGCTGTTTGTGTGCGACACAGGTTTTTAAGCAGAACTCCAGCTAACTTCCCGCAGCTGTTTGTGGGAACTGTAGCAACTGTTTTTTCATTTTATTTTGGCCACACTCTGAAGTGGATCATTGGGAAGAAATGCTTTTTCCTGATCCAGCACACCACAGTCAGTAGCACTGCAACAGTGCCTACAATAGAGACACAACATTAATGTGTCCTCTCTGCTTTTGACAACTATAGTGTCATTAAGAGAGTAGATTAACCCATGTAAGTGCAGCAAAGAACTCAGGAGAACCACTGATGGTTTCAGTTTTGTTCCCTTCTACTTTTGACCTGCTCATCTGCAAGGGCTTAATTCCCAAAGCCTCTTCCATCCTCTGCTCAGCATTGCTGCCCCTACCTAGTCACAGCTGCGGATGCAGCATAAAGCAAATGCACAGAGCATAATTTAAACGTGCTCCGGTACAAGGTAATAGCTATATTCCAAGCTGCATATCTTCTAAGGCCAAAGGCCAATTTTTTTCATTGGAAATACAGCCTGAGATGAAGTTGAGAGCCTTCTCAACCCAGATGCCCTTACTGACAGAGAGCATCTCGGAGTCAACATAACTATTAAGTTTTTTTTAAGGGAAATGCTATTCTTAAATTTTAAATTAAAATGGCAGCAATAAGTAGCATGAAAACATAACCGGATGCTACAGTCCAAAATGAGTTATAAATACCACCAGCAGAAAAGCATTTCCTCTTCTCCCTGACCTTGGATGTGAAAGTGGGGACTTCTGCAATTTCAGCAAGACATACCTGCCACGATGCGCAGAGTTCACACGTACCACCAGTCTTCTGAGTGAGGAACCTAACCTGAGGACGTTTTTATCATGCTAAGCAGTATTTTCATTTCTAAACCCTTTTTATGTCCCTGAGCTTAAACAGGCCATGACCCTACCATGATTGTAACATGTACTTGTCACTTCGCCCTTCCTGGTAGTGCCACAGAGTTAACTAGAGGTAGGCCTGCAGTGAAAGCTAGGCAGATCTGTGCAGGATTCATGCCTAACTTTGAGGACAGACAATTAACAACCACAAAGAGTAGAGCCACTGAGAAAACACACAGGAGAAGTATGCAAGATAGCACAAACCTGGAGCTAGCTTCTCTACATTTACTGGAGTAAATAGGGTGGGTTTAGATACCTGAAATTAAAAAGCAGAAAGCACCATTCTTCAACTACTGTGCTTAATTTAAGTGCTAAATATGCTGTAAGTATATGCTTCCAAGTGAATTTGTTTGACATGACACAATATAAATGTGAAGTCTGAGTTTTATCACAGTGGCAATTCTCCATTTAATGAAAAGGTAGGGTATCCCTCCACTCCCGCTGACCCCACCAGAGGTCCCTGCCGAATCAGCCCGGGGGACAGGTGAGCACATCCCAATAGCCCAGGGAAGACCTTAATGACTTTAAACCTTTGCTTTTTCTGGCTGAAGGTCAGAGGATCACTCTAACAATCACACACACATCAACCGGCAGATATGGAGAAGTGTTAACCTCCAGCAGGAGGTGGTGAAAATCATTTGAGGGCTGGAAATTGCTCAGACCAGTTTTAGCAAGAGGGGATGTGTATGGATGGCCACAAGGTACACAGTGTAACTCCATACAACATTTAGGGAGGATCTAATGTGTATTCCTTTCAGAGAACTGACATTTGCAGTGACTGTGATGTTGGAGTAATATCATTAGTGACCTAACTTGAAGGCATATAAAAAAAAAAAAATCACTTATCTTTTTTAATACTTGCCAGATCAATTTTCAAAGACCCAACCATCATGCTCTCCAGAGTTACAAAACTAAGCTCATTTCCATTGCTGCTCCAGGAGTTGTATTAGTGGGAGTGAGTATAAGAAAGCTCATTTATTCAAAAACTAAATCCAATGATTCAAATGGTTGCTTTCATGCACTGAGAGCACTAAACACCATGAAAAGGCAGGTCCAAGCATAAGTACATCAACTGAGCTAGAGTCTAATCTCAGCTGCAAGAAATGGCATATGACCTAACATCTGAGGCTTCAAGATGTGCTGCATTTCCAGCACTGCATGCCGGATCAGAGCAAGTCCTGCCATCACCACCTGCCATCAAACCTCAAGCAATCAGATGGCAAGAGGAAAGGAAGGTGCTAATGAGCTAAGGCTGCTTATCTCTGTAAAATCCTCAAGGGAAGGCCAACCAGATTTTATCAGAGCAGCCACTATTGTGCAAAATCCCTGCTCTGTCATTTAATCCCATCTTCTCTCCTATCTGCATGTAGGAGTGCACCATTTCTTTCTCTTCAGCCAGGTCTGCCTCTCCCCAGAAACTGCAGGCAGCCTGCCACCCTTCTGCTTTTACATCCCTCCACAAGAAGGGGATGGGGGTAAGAGCCCCTGCACCTTCTACCTGGTCGCAGCTTCCCAATCACCATAGACCTCAGAAAACCAACAAAGGAATACAAACTAGAGGGTGAAACACAGATAATGAAAAAGAAAACTCACCACATTAAAGAGACAGCACCTAGCTGAAAATATTGGTATGAAAAAAATTAAGTACAACTGAAAAATTGTGTAATATAATTCCTCTCTGCAGCACATTTTTGAGATATAAATCAACCCCATCTGCAGGATTAAAAAAAAATGCAACCATTAATTTGGTGCTAAATGTTTTCTCTACATCTTTAATAGCCCTAAGAAGGAAAACACAAATGCATTTCAATGGCCTGATGTTAAATCATTTACAGAAGACCTATTTCTGAAATGGAAATTTCCAGTACACTACTGCTGGCAAGTTAACAGAAGCTCAAGACTGCACTCAGCTCCATCAATAGGAAGCATGTAATTCATGCAGGTTGTCTACCTATGGAAAGGCCAAAGACATCACACATCTAACTAAAAATATAAGAGCTAAAAAAGCATTCAGTGGAGCAGCCTTGGGTTAAATGAACAATTTTAAAACACATTCACCAGCTGTCTGCTACTCAGGCTTGTTTCTAATCTCCAGGATTCCAGGACTGCAATTTGCTACTGCAGCACAGTGAAAGGCTGCTGCCCCAAAAACAAATACTGACAGCAGGGATGAAAATTTCATAGCTTTTGTTTATTGGTTTGGGGGTTTTTTTTGCAAGGAGAATTTTTGTCACTGGTCTTCAGTAACTCACTCTCTTTAGCAGCTACTAAAGGTGGTATGGAAATTTCAAGCCTCTTTCCTAATTCTACACATCCCAGCACTGCTGAAAGAAATTTAGCAAAAATTAGGCATTTAGCAAAATCCTAGGAGTCTTAAGAGGGAAAGGGAGCTTGAGAGCATTAAGCAAAGGGGTTCCTAAGACTTACCTGGCACCTTCCCAGCAGGACTCCCTCCCTCCAAGGACTGTGCAACCTGCCTCTGTTCCCACTACCTATTTCACAGGCTCCCTGGTACAAGAAGCCTCATCCTCTCCCATTTCATTTTCCACCCCACCACATGGAGCTCTGCAACATATGCACGTTAATTCAGGTATCTGCTGGCACAAAGATGTAAAACTGGAAAAGGATTTATGCATTTTCACCTGTTTTTGTTTTGGAGAAAGGCAAGCCTGGCACAGATCTCAGATCCCAGGCTTTGAATGTGTGGAAGCATCTGAGATACTCCACACACTTTGCCGACAGAGGAGGGTCATTTTACCCCAAAATCCAGCTGTTAAACCCAGCACAAGCACACACGGGTACAAAGGAGAGCGTGGCGTGGGGCTATGCAATCCCTATGCCAAGTTAAAAGGGGAGACCTGCCACCCTTCCAGAAGGGCAGACCAGCCTGGCGTTCAGCTATGTGCTATTTATCCTGCCTTTCATCCTGGTAATATTTGGGCAGTCTCTTCGATTTCTTTTTATGCATCTGATGTTAAGACCTGGCTGCCAATCAATAGCCTCCAGCTCAGCTCCCCCACACACATTCCCTCTTGCTACTCAACTCTATCTCACAATCTGCTCCTTCCCTCCCTTTGCTGCTCTGCTCCCATCACAAAACCCAAAAACTTGGGTTGTGGTTTGGTGTTTTTTTTGTTTTTGGTTTTGTTTTTTTTGTTGTTTTTTTTTTTTTTTTTTTTTTTAGCTGCTTGCCAGCTTTCCACCTGCTATTGCATTACAAAGTTAAAGCAAGTAAGAAGTGGGCTCTCCTCTGTGCAGTTTCAGTGACTTCAGTGAGGTCACATAAGGCTAAATCTCTAGTGAAAGCCAGGCAGAGCACTATGCATCTTTTTTTCCTGCACTGCAGAAGGTTTTGCAGGGCTGTGCTAGCTGCAAAATAAGGCTGTGTCACCATCTTGTCTGTTGCAAAACACCACTTAGAGACACACCAGTCCCAAAATTCAACTACTTCAAAGCCTGCCACCCATATTGCCAGTTTTATCAACACACCATGCAATGCAAGGCATTGCTCAGATTTTCAGCTCTGGAGCCATATTATTAAAGGAGAGTCTCTGGTTTTGCTGGGGGTGTTTCAGTCTTCATTAAAAGAAAACGGGGTTTGCTTGCTCAAAGAACAAGAACACAAAATAGAAAGTACCCAAAAGTCACCTTATTTGTAGCCCCCTCTAAAGTGATGCTGACCTCAGGACTGGCAGGAGTAAAACAGTTCTGTTTTGAATGCTGGCATTGGCAAGAGGTATATGTATAACTTACATGACCCACCAACCGTGGCAGAGTCCACCAGCACCTGATGGAGCACTTGGGAAGCCTGGTCCCCTCTCACAGCAAGTGACAATGATCCAAACCACTCTCAAGCAGAAGAAAAGCACAGCAACCTGACACAATGCTGCAAGCTTGCAAGCGTGCTCTTCCCAATAGAGGAGCAGTGCCAGGAGCAGAACAGACACATGGCAAGCAGCTCAAGACCTACATGATAAATGGTGCCCACTACATGCCACCTCCAGACAGAATAGAAGGCAAAATGGTTTTGCCCAGATCTCTTCCACCACTGCCAGGTCACTGGATCCTGTTTTAAGCAGAGCTCTTAGGAAACAATTTTTAAGCATTTGTGCCGCTGCGACAACTCGGACTTAAAATTCAAAATCTGCTTCAAGGGCAAGATGCTTGCTTACTGGGACAGCCCTGAAGCATCCCCCCTACTGCCCTGCACCAACCAGACAGTGGAAGGACACCAACCACAGCCACGTGACTTTTTCCAGTAAATCACAAATTTGAAATAAAAATAATCAGGAAACCGAAGTAATTAACGTACTTGGATCAAGTTAGGAAAGGAGGGGAGGGGACAAAAAAAAAAAATCAGTAAAGGGGAAAACAGTGATTTTTGACAGCCTCCCAAACCATGTGTTTACCACCTTCTCTTCCTGAATTTGAAGAAAAAAAATGAAAACTGTTCTAGAGTAACCCAAACTATTTCTTTCAACCTCAAACACACTTTTTTTTTTAATTTCAGCTACCAAAACAACAAAAAAAAACCCCTTACTACTGTACAGACAAACTTTTCTTTTCCAATACCAACATCTACTTTTATAATGCAAAAGGTGAAGACATTCCTACACAGCCTCAGTCTGTTTTTTGGGAGTTTGGAGCTCATTTTAAGGGTAGGAGCCAGTGTCAAAAGGAAACTGCAGTGAGTTTACTACAAATAATATTTGGCCCAGTGTTTATTAAAACCTTTAAATACCAGAGGCAGTTGTAACCATCCGGGATCTTACCATTTCCATACATCTGATACTCCCCATACCAGAGGCTCAAGCCTCATTTGGATGGCAATTTTACAACGGAGACATTTATACATACAGACATATATTCCTACTGACAGCAGTTACTAGTCAAGCAAAAAACATAATGGGTAACAGACACAGAGGATAGAGAGGATCTGATTAATATCCCTACTCATGCAGAAATCTGGTCTAATGAAATTAATTTTAAAAGCTGAGTTTCCAAAGAAGGAACTTAACATTTTCTGGTGGTTTGGCACATTCCCCTCAATTTGTCCAACTAGGGAAAAAAAAAACCAAATAAGAACACCACAACTTTTGGACTAGATTTCTCATTTTACTACTGGATTGCAGTTTTCTGCTGTTTCTTACAATGCCACTCTACTCTGGCTACTAAGCTGCACAGTCCAGTTAACACACAGCCTCAGAATATCCTTAAATTGATTACCTGAAGTAAATGTGAGTTTCCTCACTCATTACAGGAGATTTCCCAGCCAGAAGCTAAGGATCATTTTTCATAAACTAAAACATAAGTGGGGGAAGTAAATTGCAAAAGAGGTATGAACTGAAAGTTTAAAGCATCTTTTTGAGACATGCCATATGTGACGAATGAACTTTTTTCTCCATATCTATATTAACCGAACACTCACATATTCCCTGCTATCCCACATGTGATACTTGCCTAGCAGAAAGCAGACTTAAAAAGTCACTTCCACTACTGTCATCCCCCCCCACCCTTAAAGAGCAAATTCTCACTGCAGCAACATTAAACAAACAGCCAAACACATGCTCCTGAATGGCCTCTTTCAATACGTGGGCAGCAAAGTTGTTAACAGGAGAAAAAGGGCCTTACTCCATGTTAAAGGCTACTTACCACTGCATCAAGATTTAACAAGGCTCAATTTCACTCGATGCCAAGGTTTTATGTACTGCTTTGCACTGTGACAGAGGGCAGGAGAGGGATTAGCAAAGATGGGGGAATGATTAACGTTTCATCTCCACTATAAAACAGAACTACGCTGAAGTGAGTTGGGTGAATGATCACAGCACCATCATGCTCCATCCCAACTCCATTGCTGCCAATTGCACACTCCAATACTCAGAACAACCAATCATCAGCAATCAGCTTTAAAAAAAAAAAAAAGGAATTTTTGGAAGTGAGAACTTAAGCATCTAGGTGGATACTTCTGTATCTTACAGTGTTTTGGATCTTTTTAATTCCACCTGGGTCAAGCTTTCAAAGTCCTATGCGCAATCAGGACTGCTAGAAATCCTCTTCCTTCGCTAAGTAAAACCAAGTAAGGTTCTCACAGTCACACTGCTCAGATCTGAGGGAAAACACCAAAGACCCACGCTGAAACTGTGAGACTGAGCATGACTGCTCCTCAAGAAGCACTAGATGTGAAGACATATCAGAAGTCACTTAAAGTTACATGGAGAACATAATCATCAGCTCCTGTTTAAACATTTGAATTTGCTACTTGAACAATTCTTCAATATTCTTTTACATTTGTAATATGCATTAAAGCTTGCTGCCACACCTTCTAGTTCTGCAGCAGGCTGTGCAGTAGACTTCTCAGTAAAATTCCCTTGGTGTAATATAATGCAAAAGTTTTGACAATTCCTAGATTGCTCTGCACTACTGACAAGACAAGAAACAATGCAGATTTTTGTAAAGCTGAGATAGCATCTCAAAACACAAGCAGTAATTTGCTAAACCAAGTCCCACCCAAGCAAGCCTGTAAGAAAGAAGAGCAATTAAAACCTTAAAAATTATTTGCAGTACATGCTATCTGTTCAGAGACCTGCACAATTCAAGTTGTTGAAAAAATGAAGAAACATCAGCACAAAGTCACCTAGACTTTTCAGCACTGCACACCAAGTTGCAATGGGGAAAAAAAAAAAAAAAAAATGAAAGTGGGACAGAAGTTTTGCTCAGACTTTGATCATTTGCAAAATCAATTAAAGATGTCAGCACCAGAATCCAAATGGAAGGAGAACCCAGCTGGAGGTGAGCACAACTGAAATGAAAAGGACCATCAGCCCCTCTCCAGCATGCCTAATCAGAGACTGCTCTGACCCCTTCCCAGAACAAAGCAATGTGTTATATGCAAAGCCTGCGTCGTCCCCCCGCCAATTTTTTTTTTAAAGGTTTGAAATTCTCTGCACCTCTGAATTAAAACATCCATTTCAAACCACAGTCCAGCAATCGAGGGTAAGACAACGGAGGTAAGCATGAAAAAGGCAATGAAGAAACACAATACCATTAAATCATTTTTCACTGCTTAATGTAACACTCATTGCAAAACAATTTAACAAATGCCATAACAAACAGTGTTGACACCACACAATTTAACACTGGAAGACTGACAGAGCCAGATTTTCAGAAGGACTCACAGTATGACATACTTTTTAGGTTTAGAACCAAATACTTGGATTTGCAAAGCTTTTGGGATACTGTTCACATTACTCATCATCTGATAATACCAAGAGGTTCACAGAATAATTTTCAAAAGCAGCAAGAAAGGAAGTTTTCCTTATTACTTTAATGTTGTCCTAATATTTAAATAAATCAAAATTTATTTGGGGCTTTTAATTGTTTACTACAATTGGAATAACACAAAGCATTTGGCTTATTTTTAATGCCCACAACAGTGAATATTTGCAAAAACTAAACTAAATCCTTAATCTTTATCATTGCCATCGACTATCTATAATTTCCTGAAAGTGAGGAAACATTTTTTAAGAGTTTCCAGTAAAAGAGAAAAAAACACTTGATCAAAAAGTGTATTTAAAATAGAAACAGATTAAACTTCTCAGTTTTCTAATATTTCACGCAAAGCGATACAATTATCCACGTGCTGCGCTGGCAAAGCCTAACCTCTCAGGCATATATCAAATTTGACTAAATTATAGACAGCCCATACACCATATCAGACCCTCCAGCAAATGCATTATTTTGCCCCTGCTCCCTGGTCTCTAATCTACCCGAAGCTTTTCATAGAGATAATAATATTACATTCATGGCTTAGGCCTTGACAACTGCACCCATAAATCAGTTTTAAATCTTGCATTAATCATCTTTCTGTAATCAGTGGCTATTCAGCACAAATTTACATCTCATTTCTGTTGGCCAAACAGCCACATTAGAGCTTTGAAGCTTATTCAGGCTTAAATTATTATATTCCTCTAATAAACACTGAAGTCCTCTCAGTCCAGCCGCCGTGAGCTGCATTAATGACATGCCGCGGCAGCAGGGGCCATCAAAAGTCAGCCTTGTGCAATGCTACAAGCAGCAGCCCCCACGCTAAACAGATTTTTTGCATTTCCAATACACTCAGAAAGAAGAAATGAGAAGGCTGCTCTGCCTGTGCAGACCCTCTTATGGGAACTGGCATGCACAGCAGGCACATATACCATCCAATTTATTGCACCTCCTCCTAACAGCTCCATTTGCCACCTCTTGAATACACAAGGTTACCAGTAAGAAAACCGAAAGCCAGATTTTCTGATTCCCTACATGCTGAGCACCTTATACCTGTCACCAAAACCAAAGCAAGCTGTTGAAGCTGAACCCTGTAGAAAATCCACTTTTCCCATTTGTCAGACAGCTGTAACTTTGTTCACAGCACCACCAAATTGGGTCTTACAATGCTTTTCTTTGATCACCTCAGAATTAGGCATTACTTTTAAAATATCTGACTACAATTTTTCCCCTGTTTTGGGTTGCTTTCGCTGCTTTGTGCGACAAAGACTATCACTTATGCAGGATTACAGTAAGCAGCTAAAACATGATCAGTTCAGGGAGGATCTTGCATGTTCTTGCCTGCAATCCTTACAGTGAAGTAATCTATCCTGATTGAACAAAGAATAACTATTTAATTAAAGATCCTCGGCAGGCCTATGTTATTAAGCCAGCATAAAAAGCCTCACATTGATTGTATATTCACTTTCAGTTAAGGTCTGAATCAGTATGCTAAGATCTAAAAAATGAATGAACAGAATGAGTTTATTATGACTGTTAAGTACTTACCCACTGTAGGTAATAAATTATACATGTGGATGCTTGTTATGCTTATTCCACAACATAATGCAACTTTTAGTTACTTTTTGTTCTATGGGATTTAATTCTCACCGTGTCAGGCTTATGTTACTATTTAAATATGGCACCAGAATTACAAGGATGTAAATCTGTCAGACCTCGATGCAACCTGGACCTCGATGTTTCTTTAAAGCTGGAATTGAACAAACATGGATGTGCTTATTTGTTTATGAAGGATGTCCTATATCCTAACCATCTCAGAAAAGATACATTTCTGGAGAGGTTCCATACTTCATAGGCTATTTTTCCTCACCTGCAACCTCCTGCTACTCCACACTCTCTTCCAGCATCTGACAACCACTAAAGAATCAATTGAACATCAACATGCCATGGCTAGGAAAGCAGCCCAGGGCCAGTCAGAAAACCACATGCAAGGATCTCCCTTGAAATTGCGTATGGAAGAGACACTTTCACAGCAGACCCATCACTTCTCTGAGTTTTGTGCAGCTTATGAACATAACACAGCCGAATCGCAGCAACAGCATTTTACTACTAGGCAAGATAATCCTTGTCTGTGGCCTGAATTTCTGGTAAAAAAAAATTTTAAATAATCTTCATGAGTCCCCAGGAGAAAAGGCACTACTCAGCACAGAAGCTACAGATGATTATTTATCCATCCCTATTCCAGGCCTTACACTCACTCTGCAAAATGCACTGATTGACCACTTCCCACAAACATGAAATTACAAACCCAGTTTCATCATTATTTAGCAGTTAAACCATGAAATCAATCCCCTTTCAATTCAAGTCTCTTCAGCTTCAGACTCTTTCAGTGAAACTGGATGCGTGTTTCACAAAGTGTTGAAGTTTGAAAGGAAAAGAAAAATGAATGCATTTTAAAAAATAAATTAAAAGTACAATTCTCAGAGGAAGAACTAATTAGCATGGAAAACAGCACTTCTACAGGTTATGTGGTTAATTGACATCATTCTTCTTACCAAAACACATACCCACTGGAAGTTAGACAGCTGAAGAAATGGCACTCTAATGTTGAAAAGTTGTCCCCATAGTGCATAATACATAAAGCTTTCTAATAATGTGTGCTCTCATCCATAAATTATTGTGCACAAAGAAACTTAAAACAGTAAGCAGTGAAAGAAATTTCATACTAAGTGAAGGAATAAGCCATTTAGGGGAAGGACACAAAAACCTGTTGTTGCATCTCCATAGCTTCCTGTAGCCTTGGGTGCAAATCACATAGGACCAGACCTAAAGAACTCTACCACTCATACACATAAACGGGGAATTTTCATACTTGTGTGGACTGAAGCAGAGACAGGCCATCCAAGCACACAGGTGATTTCAGTGCAGTCTCCTCTGCTCAGGGATGCAGAGTCCTGAGATGCTGCAAGGTATTTGGCTTTGCAGGCCTGAAGCCTTTACTTGCACTAAAGCTGATGCTGAGCCAGGACTGAATCCTACCTTTCCTAGGGTTTTAGGAGGCTGCAGGGTTATATCTTCCCCTGTAACAGGAAGCTGTCTTCCCAACAGAAACGATGTACATGATGCACTCATGTAGTAGCACGTCCATCTCTCATGGACTCCCCTTACCAAATAACCAACTGCCCAGGTCAACTGATGGCAGAGGCTTCAGCACAGCTCTAGCACACAGTTTCAGGTCATAGATACATCTGGCATTGTACCACAACTCCTCCCTGCCACAGCAACCAGCTGAGCAGCCTGGCTTCCATCACTTCTACCTGGCTTCCATCACAAGGATGATTTTCTTCTCCTCATAATCCATTTGCCTCACAGAGCAAACAAAAAAATAATGCAACACTTTACTAGGACCACTTCCAGAAAGCCACTTTTATTTCAAATGGCAACACTTCAGCTAGGACAAATTGTAAAGGTCCCAGAAAGGAGAGTCCACAGCTACTTGAGAGATCAAAAACCTACTTTCAGCACAAAAATCTGTAAAAAAATTGACAAGAAGGCTGGGATATGGCTCACTTACTTGTGGCCTCTATTTGCCTGAAATGGGGTGTGGGGAGGAGAAAGAGAGATGGCTAGTACATGGCTGTAAAGTTAGCAAGAAGAGGCATAACAAGATCCGTTGACTGAGAACTGAAGTTTGACCAATTCAGGCTAAAAAGATTAGTTTGTCTTATAACAAGGACAGCTTGCTGTTGGCACAAGCTACAAAGGGATATGGTGGACTTACCATAAGAGGAAGACTAAAAAGAAGAAATCCCTCTCCAGAAGATGCACTGTAGGTCAAATCAAGGTTACAGACCTGCTGCAGGGACCCCTGAACAAGTTTCTACACTGTCCATACCACAGGAGATTCAACATTAACAGCCCCACTGGCCTTAAATCCTGTTAAGCTATACCACCATTACCTTCAGCTTACACATTCACAAATCTGCTCTTATTTTTAAATAACGAGAACTAGCAAATACTATAATATTGTGCTTTTTTCAATTGATTGAATTGAATCAATCATTCAGCAGGGATCCTCCTGAGCTTGCTGAAGGTTAGCACCAAGACTAGGGTTCTAGATTTTAGAAGAAAAAACTTCAGCTCACTCAGAGCTCAGTTGGGAGGGATTCCATGGGATGCTTCCATGGAGGATAAAGGAGCTAGCAAGTGCTGGGAGTTCTTCAAGAATGCTCTCTTGGAGGCACAAAACCAGTTTATCCCCTATAAAAGAAAGGGAAGTAAGTGGAGCAAGAGGCCCCCTTGGCTCAACCATGAGCTCCTGGGTCTGCTCAAAACCAAAAGGGAAGCGTACCAGAGATGGAGAAGTGGAAGATTATCCATTGAGGACTACAAGGGCATTGCCAAAGTGTGCAGAGATGCAGTTAGAAAAGCAAAAGCTCAGCTTGAATTGGAACTGGCCAGAGATGTCAAAAATCACAAGAAAGGGTTCTTCAGGTATGTAAATTGCAAGCGGAAACAGAAGGAAAACATAGGTCCACTGTTAAACAGTAGAGGTGAATCAGTCACCAACAATGCTGAAAAGGCAGAGGTTCTCAACACCTTCTTCACCTCTGTCTTTAGCAACACTGTTGGGTCCCAGGCATTGGGAACGAAAATCCAGGTTGATCCAAACCTAGACCCACCATCAGTGAAGGAGGAGTTAGTATGTGAATTATTACAGGAGCTTGGCCCCTACAAATCGATGGGCCCTGATGCCATCCACCCGAGGGTGTTGAGAGAGCTGGCTGATGTCATTGTGAGGCCACTCTCCATAATCTTCGAGAAATCGTGGAGATTGGGGGACATCCCAGAGGACTGCAGGAAGGCGAATGTTACCCCTGTCTACAAGAAGGGTTCAAGGGAATATTCAGATAATTATAGGCCCATCAGTCTTACTTCAGTCCCCAGGAAAGTTATGGAACGGATTCTCGTAGGGGCCGTTACAAGTCAAATGAAGCATGTGATTGGGAAAAGCCAATACGGCTTCACTAAGGGCAGATTGTGCCTGACAAATCTGGTGGCCTTCTACAACAAAGTAACCTGCTCGGTTGACGTGGGGCGAGCGGCGGACACTGTCTACCTGGACTTCTTCAAGGCTTTCGATATGGTTCACCACAGCCTCCTCCTGGAGAAATTGTTGCATTACAGCCTAGACAAGTGGTCTGTGCGGCGGGTGGGAAATTGGCTGACAGGCTGCACCCAGAGGGTGGTGGTAAATAGCTCCTTTTCAAACTGGCAGCCCATCACAAGTCCTCATAAGCGATCTGGATAACGGGATCAAGTGTAGCCTGATGAAGTTCGCTGACAATACCAAACTGAGTGGGGAAGTAGACACTCTGGAAAGGAGAGCCACCCTGCAGGAAGATCTCGATAGGCTGGAAGAGTGGGCTAACAGGAACCTTATGAAGATTAACAAGGACAAGTGTAAGGTCTTGCACCTGGGAAAACATAATCCAGGAGTGCAGCACAGACTGGGATCCACCTGGCTGGAGAGCAGCTCTGTGGAAAGGGACCTGGGGGTCCTGGTGGACAGGAAGCTTAATATGAGTGAACAGTGTGCTGCTGCGGCCAAGGCGGCCAATAGGATGCTGGGTTGCATCAAAAAGGGCATCACCAGCAGAGATAGAGGAGTCATTGTCCTACTCTACTCAGCACTTGTCAGGCCACACCTGGAGTACTGTGTGCAGTTCTGGTCCCCGCTATTCAAAAAAGATGTGGACAGGCTGGAGGGGGTCTAGAGAAGGGCCACCAAGATGATCAAGGGTCTGGGAAGCCTGCCATATGAGGCTAGGCTGAGGGAACTGGGTTTGTTCAGCCGTGAGAAAAGGAGGCTTAGAGGTGATTTCATCACCATGTATCAGTACTTGAAGGGAAGTCACAATGAAGATGGAGACTCCCTTTTTGCAAGGAGTCACACAGGGAGGACAAGGGGTAATGGGTATAAGTGACTCTTAGGGAGATTCCGACTGGACACGAGAGGGAAATTTTTCACAATGAGAACAGTCAACCATTGGAATAATCTCCCCAGGGAAGTGGTCAACTCCACTATGCTGGATACTTTTAAGACTCAGCTTGACCAGGTGCTGGGCCATCTAGTCTAGGCTGTGCTCTTGCCTAGAAAGGTTGGACCAGATGATCCTTGAGGTCCCTTCCAACCTGGTGTTCTATGATTCTATGATTGTTTTACTCCACCAACAAGGAAACTGTAACTCAGTAAGAAACAGCATTTCTAGAATGTCAATGATATGCAATTAACATATTTGAACAGCAGGGAGTTGACCAACTTTCTTTCTTAATATCATTTTGATTACTTACGTATGTACTATAATACAGGAGAAAACTAGTTCAGTTCTCAGATTTAAAACTGCGGACAGCAGAGAAGAAAGGAAATTTGCCAAGTAATAGCTTTGGTCACAGCATTGTGTGTGAAAAAAATTGTTTTCACTCTTTCCTGCTTTATTTTTGAACAGACAAAACAAAGGTTAGAAAAAAGGAAGGGGACAGTCTGTTTTTTAAAGGCAACAATCAAGACTCTGATAAGTTAGGCTCATTCCCAGTTCAAGAAAACACAGGACACCCATGGCACTAGCACCCATTTTGCATCTCAGTTGCTTGCTGTATCCTTGATCAATGGGGACACTATGCGGTCTTCCAGCAGGGACAGATGCACCAGGGAATTCATCTGGTAAAAGCTCCCCCTCATACAGAAAAGCTCAACACAGATTCTGGCTTTTGCCAAAGACCCTCTGCAACAACTGGAGATGCACAGGGACTTCCGCACATCCAGCTTCAGCGAGGTCAGCCTCTGCAAACACCAGTGCTGGGGGAAAACACCCCAGGTTAGCACTGGAGGAGCTAACCCTGCAAGCAGAAAACCTCAGTAATAGTGCTATGCTCAAAAGAGGCAGGGAAGAGAAGAGTCCAAAAGGCTTACCTGGGCTAGTGGCATCAAACAAAATAGCTTTGCAAACACTGAGCAAGGGCCGCGTAAGGTTCCCTACTTTCTCTCCAACACCTTCACAGCAAAAGCCTTTTACAAACATTATACAGGCAGCATCATAACCAAATCCCCTGGGGGCTAAAGACATTTGCCAGTTCAATACAGTTATACAGCTCTGAGAAACAGGCTCTGCCAGACTTAGTTACTGCGACTCCAAAGGACACAGTAGCTCCTGCCTATCTGTACAGCCAGTCCACATTGAGACCACGCCTCTGAGTTAAATATACCAGACCCTGAACACGCAGCATTTTGAAATTGAATATACAGGGCTTGAAAAGCTGAGCTTACAGCCTGCGTAATCGACACAAATATTCAATTATCATTAAAATTAATAAGTAGGACAACAACCAAATCCCCTGACAGGTTTTGATTATCTCAGTCTGGGTATTTACCAGAATTACTCTGACACACAGAGTCATTGGGTTCTGGCCAAGGGGCACAAGCCACTCCTTAGCCCACTGTGGTTTCCTTCGCACTGGAAGCATCACAATATCCAACATCAGGAAAAGACAACAAGTACCACTCAAGAAAGGAGATGGATATCTGAAACTGTGCAAAAAGGTTTGATTTGGTCTGAAATCCGTTTCCAAGTCAACTATTCATTTTGTTCCTGTTCAGCAGCTGCATTCTGCCTCGCTGTAATTCTGCAGCAGAGCAACTGCAGCCACTGCTTTTGCACAGAGGCACCAACCTGCTTGCAGTCACCTACCCCATCACCTAACACCATGTATCAATGACCGCGACTCTTATTTTCTGATCATCTGACAAAACATCTATAGTGATTGCCATATTTTCTAACATGTCATCATTTTTAGGTGGATTTTCCCCAGCACTAGAACTGAAATCATCAGGGCTTTGCACAACTATTGTATGAATCAATATCCATATTTTTAAGGACGTAAAATAAACTCCAGAATTAGCAGCGACACAAAATGCAGATATGCTGCCACTGAAGTTAACTACACAGGAACATTCAGTTATTCAATCTGGCATTAAAATAAAGCAAACAGTAAACCAGAAGGAGATTGTGTAATGAAGTGACTTTATCTCACAGGATTATACTTGTGGTTACGACTTTAATTGTGTAGTCTAGAAGGATTTGCAACAAACTGAATAATCTTGCATTATTGTAATGATTTGTAATCACAACACTGGCTACGATTTACAGGCTTACTATACATTTGCATTGCAATCAACTAAAACAGTCAGTGCACGCCCTACAATTTGTAACAGCACTTAAAATTATGTCTTGTAAGCAGCTCCAACAACTGCCCAGTCAAAGTTTGGAGGTTTGAAACCAAGGCAAAGCTCTCAAATGTGAATCTTCCCAATTTTTGAAGAAAATAAAGCTAAAAAAACAAAACTGAACACCCTCGAGGTTTCTGAACAGAAGACCAAAGACCATATTTTTGCTATCCTTTACTGTTGACTGAAACAGGAGCAAGCAATGCTGAGCAGACATCATAGAGAGCAGAAGTTATTTTGATGGCCCTCAACTTCAAGTGACAAACTTCAGAAATGACCCCAGGCTCCAGCAGGAAACCAGGAGAATCAAAACATCAGTTCTGTAACTGGAGTTTGCAGGCTGAATATGCAAAGACACACACACCCCCCACGCAAAAATTTAAAAAAAAAAAAAATTTGAGGTCCCAATGAAAAAGGCTGCCAGCACAGGCAGAAGGTGCTAGTTTTCCTAAATGGCTGGAGGGAAAAATAGCAAGTCTAAGTCCTCCTTTTCAGAAACTGACAATTTTTCCACCTGACTTGGTATCTGCTGGGTACAGTTGGGTCTTGGGGATATCATCCCTACAACCAGCACATTTGCATCACAGAGAAACCCAAAGACCTAAAAGTCAATTCCGAAATATCACTTTCAATAAGTAGATATTTAAATTACAAAGTCCTGCCATCACTTCCTCTCCCACCCTGCCCTCACTCACAAGTTCTTGGTCTAGCTCACAGCCAAAGGCAAGGCAGAAGAGGGGCTGACTTGAACAAGAATAACACCAAGCCTGCCACTCTTCCTCACAACTGGAACAGAACTGCAAGTGGATTAACAGTGTACACCAACATCTCAAAACACATTAAGAAATACTCTGCACTATCTTCTGCCAACTGCATCTTCTGTACAGCATTACAGACTGTCAATATTACAGGAAGAATCATCTCTGTTATAGGAAGACCTTTGAAGACGACGGCCAGGTCACTTGCCCCAAAATATTTTTGCTGAAGTCAAATGAGAATTTTTGTAGCATAAAGGCTCAGTCATTCCCCTGCTTCAGAGCCAAAAGTTCTCATCTTTGATACTGCAAGAAAGCATCCCAAGGAGGGTAATTATCCACAGAAAGCACACATCTTTATAAGGTTCTGGTTTATCTTCTTTCAGCACAGTAACAGATCTACAGGACACTGTTTTCTGTGTCTCAATATATAGGTAGTTCATATACACTGAAATCAGTAAGATGCACTGCGTTAAAGTGAAACCAGGCTTTAGGAATGGATAACTTCTCTAAATTTAAAAACATCTGTTTAAAATAGAATAATTGGAGGGGTTTTTTCTACTGTTTATTTTGTTAAATCAAGAATTTAATACAATCAAATCAGTGGCCTGGCATTTGCTGGAGTAATGAACAGAAAAGAGAAATAAGCAAGAATACACAGGTTAAATGCTTATCAGAGCATTTGGCAAGAACAAGGTATCTAATAATACTTTCATTCTTGGAAAGCAGCAAAAGGAGGCAAATCAAGGGCTGTGCTGGGGTTGTTTCAGCCTGGTCTGACAGATGCAATTTTTAGAAAGCCATCAGCAACCTCTACTCCTTGCCATCACCACCCCTCTCCTGGGAGCTGCCCCAGAGGTGCTCAGCTCAGAAGGCAATTCCTTGTCCTCCTCCTTCATCAACATGCTGATGCATAGCCTCTTCTTGGGGGGGCTTGCTTCCTACCAACCCCCAGGGCCTGATCCTGCTCCCCCTGCAGCTATCTGGCAATTCATCCATGGACTATTCCTTACTAAGATCATACAAGGGTAGGTGAGGATCAAACTAACATGCAAGTGTCATTCACTCCTAACTCTAAACCACTACAACATCACTGATGTGTTTTCAGTAAACCATCTTGAAATAGAAATAAGGAACAGTTATTTCCCATTACACATGGAAAAAATAATTGCTTTCTCCCCTAAATGCTCACAACTCCCCACAGGATGGCAGGGTCTTTATTTTTTTTGAGGGTTTTCAGGTGGGTTTTTTTCCCCCAAACCCTCCGACCAGGCAGGGGAAGCAGCAGCCACTGTTCAGCCGACGGGGTACGAGACAATCTATCATGGCAGCTTGGCAGCATACAATGTCACAGCGGTAACGCAGAGATGACTGATAGCCGGGTGTCACTCACGTTCCTTTCAACAGTGCTTCATCATTGGTGTTGGGAAGAGCCTAAAAGCTGGTGAGAGGAGCTACCACTTTTCTTTGGAGCAGAGTTAACACACAACCCCCGAAAGGATGTATTTGCATCCATGTGTGCTCCTGGTACTTAATCTCTCAGCTGTTTTGCCACAATATTTTCAATTTTAAAACCGACAGACCTCATGATTACCGCCTGCTTTAGTCAAACACACTAAAATCATACAGCTTAGCATGCTTTTTCCCCCCAAAATGAAGACATCTTAAGATAAATTAAGACTGTAAAACCAAAATATTTTGAGGCAAAAAGAGCTTCCAACTAAAATACTGGCATTTTCTTTCAGTAGCCAAAAACCCAGTCCCATCCTCCTCCTTTGCATATGCACGTAGCCTTCAGCAACTGAAAAACACCCTGGTTTTGTGACCACGACAAGCAGAGAACATGATGCTGCCATTTTCAATCTCTGAAAATCCTGAACTATTCCCATTAATAACTTGAAAAATGGATGAAATTTGTTCCAGCAGTCCTAGATGTTCAGCTGCTGAACTATTTCTTGAATAGCCACATATCAGGACTTTGCAGTAAAACAACAGTCAATCAAAAAGCTCTCCTTACTGGTTTTAAGCTAGGTGATGGGTCTTCAAAGCAGCCCTCTAATTTTTGTTGTCTTCATTCACTGTGCAATACACAAGGCAACCACTGGTCATGAAGACAAAATAGCAGCTTCCGTCTTAGCACTACTTTCAGGAATTTTGCATTTAAAATTTTCTCCTTCTAGACAAACTTACTATGTGTTTCCCTTTCTGAACTTAGCATTCATTTTATTTCATGTTTTTCGAGCTGGCTTTCCTGAATAAGTAACATGAAAAGAAAACTTTCCTCGATTATAAGAACACTAAATAAATCAAACAGGACCGCAGTCTTGAATTTAGTTACCCAAATAAGCCATTAACCTGGGGCAAGAGCAAGGCCAATGCCTTTTAAGTCTTATAAAAGTGATAAGTAATCCACTAATGCATATATTTAGCATATGAAGTAGTAACATACTACAAAAATTCATCAAACATAAGCTATAAAATCCTAATGCATGTTTTATAAACCCTGGGCTGTTGCATATGCATTCTGTAATGGTAATACTTTATTCAGCAAAGTTTCCGATTCTCCATGACAGCACTACATTTATACATTTTTAATTGTACGGTTACTAACTGTTAGATAACAATATTTCTGAAATAGGCACAAAAGTAACAGAGAAAACAATGGTTTTAGAAGATAAAGCTCTTCAAAGCTCTTTTATCCCCAAACATAATTCCTAGACACTAGAGAAAAAAAAGACTTTTTAGCATAAAGAAGATTATCGTTTGCCCAATGAGCCTTTGTGGAGGAACCACAAGCTGACAACTGTATTTACAAAATGATATACTGAAGGATCAGCCTTCACTTCTTCTATGGTGGATTTTCAAGACCAGGATAGTAATTTATTATTCCAGTAATACAGTTCTAGCTGAGAAAGATTTGCTTTATTCTTAATCTTCCTAGTATTAATTTATCTTGCAGTACCTTAGAGTACCCTAGGCATTTTAGATCTCCTTTAATAAGACCTATGCCTCACCAGATGCTGCTCCCAAATAAAGGCTTGATTCATGTCAACAGCGTACAAGCCAAAGGGCAGCTAAAAGAGGCCAGGACAACAAGTTTAAGAGCATTCTCAAATGGACTGAGAAGATTTAACTTGAGATGGGAAAGAAGATATGAAAAAGGACATGAATAAAATGATGAGGCTATTCAGTGAGAACTGTTGTCTAGCATGAGGTGCTCTGGTTTAAATGCAGCTACATAGCATAGCTAATCTGTTGCAGGCATCAGAGGAGCAGATCCTAAATACAGGGTGTTGAATGAGTAACGGTAATGTGGTTTTTAAGTAGGGTAAGATAGAAAAAAAAGAGAGCTCAGAGAATCAAAAACAGATCTCACCCTAGACAGAGTCAGGGCAAGCTTTCAGACAGCAGGGCTTCAGATGTAGGGCTGAAAAACACCAAAACAGATCACCTGGTTTGTTCCTCAAGAAGAGATGAACTGTGATTGTCTAGAGTAACAGAGATGATGGTTTGACCTGCTGTCAGAGACCTCCCGTGAAAGAAATCCCACATCTACCCCAAAGATGCACCAGTCAGTAGAAAGTAACTTCCATCAAATTTAAACTGATGTTTAAAAACTAGAAGTTTAGTTCGATTATCACAAGGGTCCTACACAGCTGCATTATTAACTTCTGGTGTTTTCAGACTTAAAGCTCAAGCTCTTGTTATAATTATGCTATACAATACAAGCACGCATGAGTCACTCTGGCACACTAAAACAGGCAGAATAAGCAGAAGAAAACACATCATCATGGCCCCATAGGATATGAGCAAAAATGACCATGTAAGCACATGAAGAACCAGAGGGAGGGTCACAGAGGACAGGAGTTTACATATATATAGATACTGCATTTTACCTTAAGGAATCCTAGTGGAAAACACCCCCCACCCCCATATATTTCAACTCTATTGTACTCAATATCATCCCACAAATTATTCATGTAAAATTCCTTATGTATGTAACAGAAAATTTTAAGTACTGCTTTGGTTTGGATTACTCAGTTTACGTCAAATACTTAGATGTGCAATATGTTTCTTACTAACCTGTGCATGCACAAAAGCATGTACATATAAACAAAGCAGCCCAATTGCAGGTTTTTAAGGTATCATTAATATACTTTTTTCACCTGCTTGGGTATTAGTTATTTCCATCATGCTCCCTGCTGCAGTATGAATTGCGTTCTTGCCACATTAGCATATCCCCCTGATTCCTCTTCTAAACTGGTCACAACTGAGCAGCAGCATTTGCAGGAAAAAAAAAAACCCACAGGCTGCCAAAAGTACTGCCCTGAAAATGCCAATTATAATCATAGCTACATGACACAGCTCAATGGTGCCAAGAATCCTCCTTCTCCCTTCACTACCCCCTATCCCTCCCCCTTTATTTTATTTCTATCCCTGAGGGCAAACACTGCCTCCAATCGAGGATTCCCATATAAAATCTCTATCTGAACCAAGACTGACAGAGAGCAACATGCATCTATTCACAAACCATGCGGAGTAATCTAAATCACCATTATTTTTAACTTCAAAGAGGCACCCTAGGGTACCTGTCCTCAAAAGAATGAGCCAAAAATGCTGCTTGCAAAAAATAAAAAAAAAAAAAATCTAACCCACCAGTGTCCTACATAAATGAGAAGCAACTTGCAGAATCAAACCAGCTGAATTTACCCCCCAACTTTCGATATTTGGCTTTATTAACCACCAAAAGCACAGGCAATTGCTTCCCCTCTTGCCATTCATGTGCAACAAGTGATCTAGCGCTCTCATTTTCTGCAATGAATAAAGAATTATGAACGTCTCCACAGGGCCAGGTTCCTTAGTACATGTTTATTTTCCTGTCTGAGCCTAAAAAAAAATCCCAGCACATGGAACTGTGCAATGAGCCACAGTACACAGCCAATACCCTAAGGACCACAGAGGCTTTCCTGTTCTGTGCTACAGGAAGGTCATGGAAATCAACAGGAGGTGGAGGAGATGGGAGAGGACCCATTACACGAAAGCAATGCAGGTGTGCGGTGCTCCAATTTGGACAGAAAAAGAGTACTTCTAAGCTGTAAAGAAATAAGTTTGCAAATAAACCCTGAAAGGAGGGAGGATCTGAAACAAATAAATCAGCGCTATTATAGCCACTGAAACAAAAATCAGACATAATCACTGAATAAATCAAGCCGGCTAAAAGAAAGCATTTACTTTAGTCAGCAGCTTTTGCAATTATCTGGATATTGTTAAAAGTGGCTGTGTTTTTATTTGGCCAGACCAAATAAGATTGAACAGCACAGGTTTACACTGTAGTTTCTCCCTCTGCTATGGCCTTGCAGGGAGTCAAAATGCATCATGTAGAGTCTCCTGCCAAATCAAGGGAGGCAATACAGCCTACAAATACTGCTTGACCCAGCTATTTCTCTCGCTGCACTTACCATTGTTCCTACTTCTGTAAGCTTCCATATGTTTAGCACAGGCAAATGCAGGCAGTTTCTGGTAGGTCAGAGTTAGTCTGTGTCACAGCCAAATATAATGCACACATAAACCTCTGATGTGCCCAGTTTGGGTAATCCTAAGCAGCACCCCAGGAAGAAGTCCAGAGGTAAGAGACTCACAGGCTTTGCAGACCTACTGTACAAGCATAGGCTTTAATAAAAAAACCTGACTGGTTTTGTTGATGTGCTTGGAGGGCTTCCCCCTACACAAGAGGGACCCGACTTTTCTGATACAGTCTCTAGTAATCCCAATAACCTCCTTCAGGTTAAAGTAAACTTACATGAGCTGCAAAGCAAAGTCCAAATTGTCCCTTTGGCGTGTAATAACAGGACCAATTCCTGACTTGAGCTGTGAGAGGGGCAGTATTTCCATGCTGACCATGCTCCACTGGCAAGGGAGAGAGTCCCTTTTCTGAGCTCCATGGCCATGCAGACCTCACAAGGACCTTGCTCACACTCTAACAGATATAACTGCAGGCTTAAAAGCCGACTGCACAACTGCTGCAAGCTGCTGAACCCACACAGCCAGGGAAGGCCTCCTGGGGCAGCCAGGAAGCCACACTACCAGGATTCATTAATCCTTCAGAGCAAAGCAGCAGCAAGAAGAAAGCACCTTCTCCTGCACAACAGCCAGTTCTTCGTACCAGGAGACATTGTTTGAATCCCTGCTTGGCCACAGCATATTTCAGTCACATTATTTCATTTCCACTGGTCCCTCAATATTCCATATGATGGAAGAGGGGGATTTTTCTTATCTTCTATGTGCGGGGGGGAAATGAAGGCCAGCCAGGCTGAAAGGATACTGGACACTGCCAAAACCTGTACCAAATAAACACCTAGCTAGACAAAGATCTGCAGAGGCAACCCTTGGCTAAAGTGCTCCTCTCCCTTCACCTAAAACCCATTACTCACTAGATGAGCTGGTGCATACTGTTTAGCAGTGGATCAAGGTCTGATCTTGTGGGGACTAAAGCAGCTGCAGTGCTTTATTTGGAATTACAGCCATGAAACAGGTCTACTTCTAAGCCCAATCTGTCTCCAGACTGGAGGGTCAGTCTCCTTCCCATACACTATTGCTTTCATTTCCCAAGTTAGATCACATTTTCCCATTGTGTTCAGCAAAAATGAGGTGAGCAACAGGCTAAATGAGGGCAGCTGGATCTCCCTGGAACATGGAATGTCTTAAAGCTTTAATACACAAAAATAACCATGGCACACAGCTATAATAAAAATTTAGACTATGACACCTACAAAGGATCTGCCAAAAGCAAGCTCATTTGGCTTGACTGGACCTCTTACCCCCATTGTTTTGGTTGGGGTTTTGAGGGGATTTTTTTTTTTTTTTAAATAAATGTGGAAATCTGTTTTCAAAAAAACCTACCAGCCTGAGCCTTTGTATACACAGATAACTTCTCCCAGGCACTCCCATACAACCACAAAGACTAAACACTTGCTTTCTTTAACAGCAGCTGTGCTCCTGGTGCAATCTCCTACTTCTAGCAGATGTGTTCTAGGAAAAATACTAAGTTTCTGTAAGATTAATAATAAAAATCAAGTGGAGAAGCAGCAACACTAGTAGAGTTGAAGGCTGCTTCAAAAGCTAATGTATCTTCCGTTGGAACTATATCACCATTGAAACTGCTACCAGGTACTTAAAAAGTGACTAGACTCTACAGGATACTGTTAATAGCAATAATAAAATACCATGCCATCAAAAAAGCTTACTTCAGCACATGGTCTGTATCTACACACTTTGGTGTTGCAAAGTGTGACACATTATGACATTTCTGCTCCTTTCCTTTATGGGGGACTGTGCAGACAAATAGACAGACCTTCCAAAATCTTCCCTAAGAGGATATCCTGAGATAACAAATTTGTATGAGAATACCTCAAAAAGAACAGCTTGCATATGTCTGATCTCAAAGCTCCCTCCTTTTCCAAATTCAAATCCTGTGTGAGAGTTACTTAAAATATTTATACAAGGTAGATCTTTTTAAAAAATTAAGCAAACAGAGTATGACTGCAGCATAGCTGATTGCAGAGCAGGTAAGGGGGTTAGAGAAGTCAGTCCAGAAAGACTTTTTTCAGTACTTGTAAAATACTGCAAATATATTAGGCCAAGAACAAGACAATTGGGCTAACCTCATGAATTTATGATGTCCCATGAAAACAAAGAAGATTAAGAGATGTCTGGAAATTCAAAAACCAACTGCCTGATTCACTTTTTATTTGTGGAAGTTAATTTAAGGAAAAAATCCTCCCTTTTGAGTCAGTAACCATTAATTTGGCATTCATGAGTGCACTTCCAGGTGCTGTTTGGAAACTGAGCTTGTAAATACAGAAAGGTTGCTCTAAATAATGGAAAAAAACCACAATGAGGCTTATGCATAGGATATTCAGCTTTTCATTTACTCATCTACACATACAGACCCAGGAATCTTCTCAACTCTTCAGGCCTAGTTATTTCTCCACTGATATTCCTGTAAGGACATTGGGATATACAGCAACTGTGCTTTATACCACAGGAAAAATACCTAGAGGTGTTCAAAAAGGAAAAATCTTCCATTAAGAAGTGGACACTGGGATCTTTACAGTGTGCCATGGCACCAACACATTGCTCTGCCAGCATGTCTGGCACTGGCTATTCTGATGCCCACACACACAAAGGGAGTGAGTTTAGTTCTTGGCTTTAAATCAATAGAGAAAAAAATATTGTTATAGACTCTGACTGCAACAGGATTAGATCTTGAACTGAGCTGAGGATAGACTGAGCTCCCTGTGTAGCTTTTACATCCCTGCCATAACCCATGCCTGCAAGCATGCAGCTCATCCGAGTGAGGCTGCCATTTCTACCACCTTTCATCTACACAATATACGGAAAGCCAGATTTTAATTCACTGTGTAATATATTATGTGCAGGGTTGGCTGCATTTTATATAATCATTGCCACCATTTTTATGACAATCAAACTGGAGTCCAAGACAATTCTGCAGCCTGTTTCAGCTGGTGACTAAGCCTGGAATAACACATTCCTGAGAGCTGCTCTGTTGGAGGGCTCAGTCATGCAGCATTTCTGTCTTGGAATACTTTCTCACCTCACACAGTGCTCATGGCTCCCAGGAACTGACAGGAATACACAGCGCCATGCAGAAGTCAACCTTTCGAGATGGTACCAAAGCTCTGTTACACTACAGCATCGAGGATGCCCCAGCCAAACCAAAAAACAAAAGTCACAGCAATGATTGCTTGCACAATGCAGTCAGGCCAAGCACACATACTGGAGGGTATTAATGCATCTAAACTCCAGCACTTATTTCAGTTACCAAATTAGGAGGCCAGGTTCTTTCAGTTCTCGGTATAGTTAATGGTAAGGGACAGAGGGTCTTCAAGGTGCTTAAAACTCAGCTCCTGTTCCAGAGTTATCAGCTCCCAGAATTTTATCATGAGCCTGAAAAGTATTTCTGAACAGCCCTGTCCATTTAAAGCTAACAGGAATGTCCCAGAGCCTATGTTTCAGAAGAAAACTTCCAGAAAATTGTGTTGTACCTTTACCTCAAAGGTTCAAGAAAAGACCAGGAATTTGTAATTTTAAAAAATTTAAATAACTTCATGGATTTTTTTGGTGAGGGGAGGAGTGAGGGGGCTGACTTATGGTTTGGGGAGGGGTGGTTTAATTGGTTGTTGGTTTTTGTTGTTTTGGGGTGTTTTTTGTTGGGTTTTTTGTGGGTTTGTTTTTTTTTTTTTTAATACTTGTGGCTGGCTCTGCTGCATAAATAAATCAATCCCCTAGCCACATAGCTCCATTTTTCCAGTCACAGCTTGTTGTTTTATTTATTTTTTTCCCCTCCATTGCCGACAAATCACTCCAGGGAGTTTTTAAACCCAGTAGTCTACTTTTCGAATGGAAACAGTTAGTATAATTTGAGAGAGAATGCAAACAACAACAGAGACTTACCCCATTTTTTGGGTAGGCTATCCATCCTAGATCCCCCATTACTGTGCGCGAATCTAGTAAATTCACTGAAAATAAGAGAAAAAATTATTAAGGAAGATGGATGGATTACAAACTTCAGTAAATATTTCAAGGTTTGGGTGGCTATGATAAACAGGCTGTTTATAATCAAGCAAGGAAGTTGGATTTTTGTAAATCAGAATAAGAATGCAATAACTCTTCTAACAATAAAGTCATACACTGAAAACATTTCTATATATGCATTACTTTATTCCTTTGAGATCTGCCACTGAAACCAAGTTGCAAATGCACTAAACTTCTGTAAGATCCGGATCCTTCATGTTCTTAGGATCTGGTCTTTTGAGGGAAATAAATACATAATGCACACAGTGTGTTTATGTGTATATGTAAGACATAGAGTACATAGGTATAATACATACACTCAAACATCTATGTGTGTTTATACACAAATTTCTTCAAAGGTGGCATATGTTTTTAGCATAATCAGGCCTTTGAGACAAAAATGAAACAAGAAACAACATGTACAGTTTCCTGATTAACATGAATTCAATTTTTAAAGTATTTTCTGTGCAAGAATTACAGAATTACTGTTATCAGGAATCTATTCTTTTCTCCCTCCCCCACATTTTTTCCCAAGTCTTTGACAACTTCATTGTAAGATATCCAAGGGATCTTTTTCCCCCCCATACAAAAATTCAGAGTAGCTTTGTTAAGTCACATAAGCAATCAACAATATACATTAAACAGCAAAAAACTACTCCCAGGCTTATAACTTTTTTTTCCCCTCATATAACCTGAAATACTGAGCAAAAAGTTTGAAGTAATTAAATCTACACACACTTAACTCAGCTAAAGAAAATGATAGCAGCTTCTGGTACTGAGCTTTTACCTCCTGTACCCAGGGCTTTAAATGTCCAAGTTAAAAGCTTGTCTGAATCAACAGCTGTCATCCAAGAATCTCAACCTAGGAGGAACTTTTTTGTACCTTAAAAGCACATGATTTCCTTCTCTTTGGATTACAACAGTCGCTTCTCACAGTATAGTTGTCTGCTTAATACCTCACTTTTTGCACTCATGTCCCTCCTGAAAAGGAAGCAATTTCCCTGGGTCTTCTACTCCTGATCTCCACCCTATGCGCTCTTTAAAAATCCCACTGGAAGTTTTCACAATTGGACTTTCAAGACTTTCCAGCCCATGATGATCTAGCCCAAGAACAAGCTTGAAACGGGTGAAGGCAGCTTTGCACTCACTCCTTTAGTACCAACCATGTAGGTACTTTGAGACTGGTAGAGAAGAGAAACAAACAGGTTGTATGCACAAGTATGAAGGATGTGAGTATCATAACCCTCACCCCTAATACTCTTATCAGGCTGATTTGCTGTCTCTGCACAGCCAAATATACCAGTGCAAGCACCTATTAGGCATACAGGCCCTTCCTTACACTACCCCAGGTCACCCCGCTGCAGGGCACTGCAGACAAAAATGCTGCCAGTTGAGTACCTCAGATATCAGAATCACCATACTTACAGAGGCATAGTAAGAAAACCCAGAAGTACACTATACTAAAAGGCATGCTCCTTTAAAATCTTAAGGAACAATTAAAAAACAAATGAAGATTAAACAACAGATTTAGTTTGAAAAAACAAAGTTCTCCAAGTCAGTTTGGTTTTAATCATTGTATTGTACTGAAGGCTGACAACTGTAGTCCCCTGTACACAAAAACAGCCCAAAAGACAAAAATACAACACTGAGGTAGAAAAAAAAAAAATCAGTTCTCAGCTCTGGCATCAAACACTTATCTTAAAAAAGGGTTGTCTATCCAGATATTTTCACAATGTATGCAAGTGTTAATGCAGCACACTATCATAAGGTAAACAGATGTTCTGCCTAGTCAAGTATGTTTTTGTGACGTTGAGCAAAAACATTTGGTAACTCAGGGTTTTCATGCCTGGATTGCTTTCTCCTGCCAAAACAGAAAACAGTTGGGAGCTGGCAATGCTACCGAACTACAGGACATTTGGTGGAAGCAATACTCAGACTACACTGAGCTACATCCACAGTAAGTAAACATACAATTAGGTGGCTTTCCACCCCACAGCCTAAGCGAAATAAAAGTATTGCTATCATCTACGATTAGATATGTCAGCCAGTGATGGCCAGCCTTTCCCCTCCTGCTCCAGCCGAAGTCAAGCACCAGTACCCAAGCGCTCCTGAACCACACTGCATTTTCTTTTTAATGGGATAAAAAGGCTGATCATAAAATATACTTCAAAATAGGACACACATAAGTAACATGTCCCATATTATAACTGTATACTATTTTAAAAAGCAAGAGAAGGGAATGCAGTTGCCAAAATGGCAGGTTTAACCAAATTCCTTCTATTACAATCGCTATAATTAAACTGTGCAGAACAGTATATTCCTGTCTTAAGTCGCAATGGATGAAAAACAAGTATTGATCTACGTTGTACAGCTTAATTAAAACTTGTCCTGGAGATGCTACTAATGAATGTAATTAGACAGTGTGTTTGATGCCACAAACTTCTTCATGACATGCTAATTAAGGAAAAAAAAAACAGAAAAAGTGCCTTTATTCAAACATCATGATACAACTAAATATTGTATTATCTTTCTATCAATGACAATTTTTAAATTGCTGTTATTAACTTCAATTTCAAAATAATTTTCTGCAGATGAAAAGATAATACAACCCATTCAACTCTAACTCAAGTCCGTGGGAATTTTCCTACCGGTGAGTCAGTCAGCAGAGCTGAATACTAAATCTCCAGTTAGAAAAGACTCAATTCCTCCCTTATTTTAGTAGAATTCTCCGTAGAGCAAAATAAGTAGGGAAGGACAGGATACACCTTTTGACAGGCAGCGCACAGTAACCCAAAATTCACGTGCCAGGAAGACAAAAGCAACAAGTGACTTTAAGCTCCCCCTGTGCCTGGGCTGCTCTGGAGACCAGAGAGGCTCTCAGCACAGCTCAGACAGCTCTGAGGGGCTGCTAAGGCACAGCAGACTCTCTGGCTGCCCCGTGGGCTTCTGCCCATGGCTGCTTTCACAGTATATCTTCTAAAATACTGCACTGCATCGATCTGCTCTGAGGAATATATTTAGCCAGTACTTATTCTAAATTGCCTGCAGGGACCGAAACATTTTGCTTTGAGAATCCCCAAAATTCAGGTATAAACACCAATTACCACTGTTCCATCTAGATACAAGGTATCTGCATCTTCCCCATCACCACCCAAGCCAGTCATTTCCAGTACACCTGTCTTACTTATATCATTGCAGGTCCCAAATCCATGCCAATTCAGGCTCGAACCAGGCCAGAGCCCTGGCATCCCCTCTCCAAGAGGGTGGCTCCTCCAATCACCCAGCTGCAGGACCTCCCCACACAGGGTGACAGTACTACCAACACTTTCAGGACACTCTCTCAGGTAGCCTTCCCATCCCACACTGCTGGAGAGGCCACCAGCGCACAGTCCCACTACACAAGCCCATACAGGCTCAGAACCACCTCCCAGCCTGGCAGGAACATTATTTTTGCTGAAATGGCTTTCATCAAAAAACTGCATATTGAACAGGTTGGGGAAGAAACAGTGGGCAAAGAGCAGGTAAAGTACGTACCTGCAACATGGAGGAAACTATTTTAGCAGACACTTTAGAGAAGGGCTGCCACCATCCCAAACAGATGCTTCCATAACTCACCGCATGGCTACTTGGGAAGAGATGAAGCTTTTTTGCACCTGAATAAAAAAAAAACCCTGAAACTGTCTCTAGTTCAACCCACAGCAAGACAGAGGCCAGAGGTCTTCTCTAGAGCAGCAGAACCAGTTCCTCCCCATCCAACCTGTGACGACCAGCCGCATGCATTTGGCCATGGCTGTCTAATAACCAACCCAAACACTCAGGTCACTGAAGGAAGTAATTCAGGAAAATCTCCAACTATGGTGCTTAAGGCTTCCATACTTCAGGAGGTCTAGTGCCAGCTCCTGTGTAGCCTGGGACTCCTGGACCAGCACCAATGCTGTAGATACTCCACAGGCATAACTCAGCAGCCTTTGGGATGCAGGAGAGCTTACCCCACTGAAGAAATCTCTCCAGAAATCGCTAGCAACTCTGCTTGGCCCATAACCTTAAAAGCCTCCAAAATAACAGAACTCATTTATTCTCACTTCCTTTCTCCTCAGCACCAGATAGCTATGTCTCGACGAACAAGCAAGAAACCTCAGAGCCCATAAACACACTCTTAGCACCTGTAGCTTTGCCAGCAAACTTGGAAGAGGCACATACACACATTCAAAAATGTTTTCTGCTCATCTCCACCATCAGTGCATCCCACAAGCCCTAATTATTTCTAATGTTCAGTCAAGGGGAACACAAAACCACACAGATCTATATCATCATTAACTTCCATGCCTTCAGGGTAGGATAAATGATGATTAAGTCTAAAGGCATACCACAGCCTTTTTTTTTTTTTTCTTTTTTAATACAGAATAATAGCCCAGGGAATTTGCATACACTCTTGTTCTCAGACAGGCTAGTTACTACAGGTGAGCAATCAAGTTAGAATAAAACCAGAAGTGATCTAAACCTTTGCCCTGAACTCTAGCTGGTGAATTAATAGTGTTTTTTAACTCAGGAATCTCTAACAGGGTGACCTGATATGGCTTTTTACTCAGATGTTCCCGTCACATTCATACAGCCAGCATTTAGCAGCTCCACTATGGCTACACAGGGATTGTGGCTGGAAGGAAGCACAAGAAATGCCAGGGCTGATGGCATTCAACATTGACCTAAACCAACATTGCTGCCCACACAGCAGACCACCCCATCTGACACAGCCACCTAAAACCGCCATGTGGCAGCATTAGCTTGCCCAGGCAAAAGCAGAACAGGTCTGTCATGATGGTACAATGCCTGAAGTAGAAGCCACTGATCCATGGATCTTTTTGGTCACACCACTGAAGTGAGATGGCTCCTCTGGCTCTGGTCTGGAGCAGGATCAGCTGGAGCAGCTTCATTTTCTTCACTCCAATTTCAAATGAGGAAAAAACAATCTGAAAAAATAAAAATCCCCCACCACCAGGCTAAAACACTGAGCACTTCTGATCCTACCGGCCACATGTCCTCCTGCTATTTCAGCATCTAAGGGTCTTCCAGAAAAACGTTCATTGCTCACACCAGGGCAAAGTCTCTGCAGGCATACGGAAGACTGAACTCTTCTGGGTTGCCACAGTCTTTGAGCTGATTTCCAGTACATCCTTATACACCGGAGTAGTCCAGCTCTTCAGCAGCACCATTTGCAAGGTAAAGCTTACCACAGGGCACGCTCTACAAAAGTTTATCCTGAAACAAAATTGCTCTAGAACAGGCAAAATGGTCAGGATAGCAAAAGCTGGAGTTTATGCCATGAAGCTGTAAAGCCATAAGAATCTTTTTTATTTCACTGAAATACACCTAAAGCAGGAGGAAAAGAACATCGGCTTTGACCAAATCAATACCCTATAACTACAGCTTCCATCACAAAACAAACAGGAGTAAAGAAACCTTCCTTAAAGCCTGCATAGGTATTTCAAAACACCACATGATTTCTAAAGTAGCACATTTTTAAACGATAACATTTGAATCAAAATGTTTTGTTTTAAACAGCTGAAACAAAACTCTGCTTTAATAACATTTGTTACAAATAGAACAGGAATCTGAACATTGTTTTGGGTAACTTGAAACCAAACTCCCACATGAAAAAAGGTGTGAATCAAGTGCTCCTACATCATCTTGCAGCTCCTGGCCCCCTTTGCCACAGCACTCCACAGGACGTAGCCACCCATGCAAAGGTCAGAGCTACATCAAGGTAGTGCCAGCTCTGACCCAACACTCAGCTTGTGGGAGCAAATACATTCAAAATACTTGTGAGAAACCTCTCACAGGAATACTCACACACTGCCAATTAAGCACTACGTGAAACGCTCTGCTGGATGGGGGTCAAGGCGCACAAGATGCAACAGCAGCGCTTTGCACCAAAACCTCATTGGGAGGTCTCCTGAATAGCATCACAGGCTTTCCACCAAGCTTCACACCTCTGCTCTCCTCTTTCCCGAAGCAGGGGGTATAGCTGCCAAAGACATCATCATTAACAGAGCTGGTTTCTCCTTACACTGCATACCTCCCCATCCTTCCTCCTGCACTCCTGAGTTCACAGCACTACCAAGACGCACTGATTGCAGAGGACTCTTCATCACCATGAGCCAAAGTTCTCCTGCTTCATAAATCTTTGCTGGTTTTATTGCAGTACTGTTGCCATTAATTTTCCAACTCTTTTCCCTGTTGTGCCAAGTATTTTTTCAAAAAGTATAAATCCAAGGCGCTCCAACAAGTGACAGTCAAAAATAATCCAAGAAAGCAAATACAAATGAAAAAAACAAACTCTTGAAAGAAATCAAAGTCATCAGGGAGCAGATGTTTTGTATTAATCAGCTACACTGAGTTGGGACAAAAAAAACACACAGCCAAGAACCTCGGAAACATTTCCATTGGTGGAAACCAGCTACAGCAGAGTGCAAGCTGTAGCAGTACCTATTATTTATAGCCCACTGGAGGAAGAAAATATACACTACTTAATGAACTCGCAAACTAATATTAACTGCAGATTTTTATTTTATTACATTGGCTTAAATCTGCTCTAAGTTCT
The DNA here is from genome assembly GCA_013389945.1 of Fregata magnificens. Classification (NCBI taxonomy): domain Eukaryota; kingdom Metazoa; phylum Chordata; class Aves; order Suliformes; family Fregatidae; genus Fregata; species Fregata magnificens. The sequence goes on along the minus strand of WAAD01021481.1, from coordinate 18,670 downwards.
CATGATTCCCTTTTATAGCAAGAGCCAAATCTGCGTCACAGATTCATAGGTTTTTAAGGCCAGATGGACAACTGCAATCATAACATCAGCCAGAGAATTTTACCCAGTAATTTCTGCATTATGTCTATAATTTGTTTGAACACACTGTTTACAAGGGGCATAGCACTGCCCTTTGACAAAGTCCTTCGGGTTGGCTGCATTTTTTTCCCAGCTGGCACCGCACTGGCCGAAGCTCCAGGGAATGGGACCAAAAGCTCATTTCGATAACCAGATCCACTAAAACAAATAGGAAACTGCAGATTTTCTTCTTACAAGGACTTGCACTCAAGACAAGAGGCAGTCGTTTCTTCTTCCCACTATACATAACTTAAAAGCAGAAGTGGTCAGGAGATTATTAGCTTGACACCAAAGTGCCTGGAAACTTAAAACTCCAGTATGGTTTGCTTTTTTTAAATGGCAAACACTCCCATCCCCACCAAAAATCACCACTTAATTGAAAAAGAATTATTCACTGTGAAGAAAGTCAGTAAAATGCTTCCAGCCCCACTCATAAGATCCACTGGAAACAACACTGTACCAACACAATAGCAGATCTCCAAGCTGGCTGCCACACAGATCTTTTGGGGAAGCCATCTGGGCAAGTACCACCCTGCCATTAAGAATGAAAAAGAAGCTTCCACTGAAGGCAAGATACAACCAGCACCTGCAACCAGCAACCTGACAACCAGCCTGCATGGAGAAACAAAATACAAGCGCCACCTGTAGACCCAGGGTATCTGCAAATGCTTGAAGGAGGCAGCTAGTTTCTTCAAGACCCTACTTAAAGCAAGCACCTTTTTAAGCACTCACATAAAGTCAAGCCCTGAAATCATAACAGCTTCCCAATGCAATCAAAACACCTGCTGGCAGTGCTGAGATGAAATCTCACCTTCTTCCCTAAATCAGAGTATTACCAACTAAAAGCAATACGGTCTCTGTTCCTAAAAGGTATCCGAAAAGACATGGACAAGCTCTGTTATGCATATAACTAAACTCAGCAAAAGGAAAGAAACTCAGCACAGACACATCCAGAGCTGTCAAGGCTGTCAGCTTTCACTACTAGTGGACTCGCAAGACCTCACTGTCCAGCACCAATAAAGCCTTCCTGTTGACAATAATGACTACTCTGCTGCCACTGAATTCACTCAAGTAGAAAAAAAGGAACTGACATAATGCTTAGATAGCGTTCAGGAGAAAAAAAAAAATGTTTAAGATGATCTATTGGCTTTTCAGGGGGGTTGACAGTTTATCCCTTCTATTTCTGCTGAGAGAAGAGGGTGGAGGTTGCTAGTGGGAACAGCACATTGCCAACACATTTTAGGAAGAAATTGCATGTGAACATTAGTAAAGCAAAGATGGATAAACCAAAATGACTGGGGTTTTTTGAGAAATTAACTTACAAAGGCAAGTATGCAGATAGTTTCCCCAAGTAGTTTCACTGGTTTGGGACATGCAAATCAGTTAAAAAAATGGCACAAGTACACCCAGAAACATCATGAAATGCACATTACTGATGCTGAATAATTAATTTCCTCCCAGGTGTTTCTCTATCCCCTCAGAGAATAACAAAGTTCAAACTGGTTGTTCTGATTTCTTTCTAACATTAAGTGATCCAGGTTAGAGAACCAAGGAGTTAATACCTTGGCAAGACACTTCAGTACTGACCCCTGCACCAAAATGAAGTAGCTGGCACAAAAGCCTGCAAACCCAGGGTCCTACCCTCTCTCGTACAGGCTCAATACACACTACACAGCCACCTACACCTAGAAGCTCTCAATGTTTGCAGGGGACTGCTTCCTCTCCATGCACACCCCCCAAGGCACAGTTTGCTCAGGAGCACACCAGCTGACCCCCTGCTGATGCTCAGGAGCTTGCCAGGGGAAAGACAAGGGGCAGGAGTCACCTTCTCCCTCCGGGCTGCCAGACCAGCTCATGCAGGTATTCCCTGATCCGCTGTGATAATACATGCTACACCACCTTCTCCAGGAGGCATGTCTCATCCTTCCAGCTAGTGGTCACCTGGGCAGTTCTACCTTGTCAAAGTCCTCCTAACATACCTCCTGCACAACTCAAATACCAGGGAAGAGGGAGAGAAAAGCAGGGCCTTTCCCACCACGGACACCCTCAGTGAGACAGTGACAGCATGCACTGAATGCTCCCATGGCAATTACTCTGGCCCAAAGCATCTTTAGTCCTCTTTGCAAAGCAGAATCAGGAAGGCTGTGCTCATATGCACAGCCCAGGGCAGCCTGCAGGTCCCAGCACCCCTGTCCACAGCAGGCAACATGCCACTGGACCTCTGCAAACAGCCACCCATCACCTCCCACCTCCCAAACCCAGAAGTCACAGCGCTTACACCCCCTCCCAGCTGTCCCCTCTTGACTAGCTTCCTTGCAGAAGACAGGGATAATTGCTTTCTAGCTCCAAGAGGATAAGCGCATTAAGCCTTCAGAGAGGCTCAGATACTGCACAGACCAAAGCCATAGCAAATACCAAAACTGAGACTGTAAAAGATATAGTAGGTCAAAGAGACAACTAAAAGGGTAACAAATCCCTAGAGACCCCTAAGCTACTGAAGGCCAGTACTCAAGTTTGCCAATACAGGTGGCTATGAAAGCAACTGGGACCGCAAACGCTTTCACCTCAGCAAAACCTGTCGCCTCAATGTCCAGCCAGTCACAGAGCAGAGTGAGGGACAGGCATGATGTGAACACAGAGGACAGTCCATCTCTGTTCTACCTGTGCCAAAAAAACAGGAACATCTTAAGAATAAAATATATTTTCAAAGGAAAAAAGGATTCTCTACTAGCTTTTAAAATATGCAGCAATTTTACAGCGGAGGTCAAAGAAAATGAATTTAGTAAAGAATAAGTTATTAAAAAAAAATGTTCATTCCAACGCAATCATTAACACAGTATTTCTGCAACATTCTCTGAATAAAGAAAAATACCTAGCTCCAGTCCATCCTGGTTGAAATGAGGCCCCATCTCTCACCAGCATTTACAGTCAGTGAGAAAGGTGCACTTATGACAGATATTTCAATTCTGTGTTTAGATGTTTTACTATAAGCACAAGATTTTCTTTTTTTTTTTTTTTTAAAAAAAAAACCTTTTTAATGGATAGCAGGCTGACTATCTGCTGAAGAGCTGCACTGAATACTCTTTCCTCCATAGAAGTGAGCACTTAACTAAGAAATTCAGTGCAGTTGACAGATCTGTGTGCATTCAGTTTTTACATCTCATTTTGCCCTTGAACCATGTACAGATTTAGATTTATTTCCTAAAGAGGAAGTGAGAATATTAAAATAATTTGCCAAAAAAGTTTGTTTTCTTTTTATTTTGGGGCAGGGTCTCACTTCCCTGACATCCCTGAGCAATGTTTAAAGCTCGTCTCTATTCAAGAATATACATACCTGCACACTTACAGAAATGGACCACTAAAAACATTGCTCCAAGTGAGAAAGACTGGGGAGATCTAACAGCCCCACTTCTCAAGAACCTAAAGCCAACAGGGTCCAAAACCATCACTCAGTTGGACTTTCCTGGGTCAAGGGCTCTGCACTTGCTCAACATGTGCTGGAAACAAGAATTCCTGTAGAAGCAGCACAGAAATCCTCGGAACAATAAAGCATAAAACCAGCGAGATCAGGGAGCAAGGCACCATATAATAAACTGTCCTGGCTTTGCAATTTCTGCCAGATTTTACGAAATCCTGCTCTCACCTTCCCCCTCCCCCCCCGCCCCAGAGCCTGCTGCAAAACACTTTGTATTTTAGTGCAAAGAATAAACATTTCTTTACAGGTGAGATTTTATTTTCTTATTTAACAGAAAGAGAACAGCAGACATGGAGATGGACCATATACTGGAGCTAAAAAGTTAGGTAATGGTGAAGAGTTAACAGTGGAAGGGGAAGCTGTCAGACAAGCCCACTAAATCTTCCCTTTCTCCCTGCCAGTTTACCCGTCTGTAAATTGATGTGCAAATAGCTGCTTTATACATCAAATTATGGTGTCAACATTTACAATACTATAAGCAGACGGTCTGTCAGTGGTTCTGTTGCAGATACTTTGCCTGTCTTCCACTATTTATTGCAATTTTTAAGATAAGCTTCAAAAGGAAACAGGTACTATCTTGGAGTCAATCTTTGCTATTGTTTATTTCCCTTTTTTAAACGTGTCATTAGGCAGCAATGCTTTTAGTCATATACTTAAAAGCGCTGTGTTTCAAATGTTGTTTTACTGTCAAAAGAATAGTAGTTTCCAATTTAAAGCCATGATTGAGTCATTCTAAACCTCTTGAAAAGCCATACATCACACATCAGACTGATCCCAAAAAGACCATTAGCCATGAGCTGTCCTTCCTTATACCAGTAATTCCACTGCAGTAAATTTAAAAGTTAATGGGATTACTCCTGCGAGTAAAATAAACACACAGCACTGATGCTATGCTCTGCTATCATGGGAAGCACACAGGGAACCACTCCGATACATGAAATTAAGAACAGATACCTCCTCAAAGCCTCCTTACAAAGCACTGTGAGCAGACTGAAATGTGTCCAAACTTACCCGTTCTGCATACACAAGGTATATGCATGCTAGCAGTACTTAAAACCTACAGAATTACACAAAATGCAATAGCTGTGTGAATGCATGACATACGAAACCAAGCTACTAACAGCAACCTAATAAGCAAAATGTTCTGATCATGTGTATTTTTACCCAAAGCATTAGACTAATTGGAATACACTGATATGAAAATTGACTATTTTCACACCTGCTTCTACTAAATACACAAAAAAACTCCTTGAAAAAGACTTCATTCACTCATTAAAGATAAATATTGTGATGTTATGTCTAAATATGCATTTACCTAGGGTGCCATGACACAGAAATTATATGTCAGTGTGAAACAACACACACACACAAAAGTCAACACACTGAGAACAGGTAGGCTCATTCCAAGCTCTGGCATGAATAATCTGCAAATTACAACCTTCCTTTATTTTTGCCTGCACAGACCCACCCCTTTAATTGTACTCATTTATACATTCACTCAAATTAAAAATGATGCATTAAGATAAAGTGAGCTTCAAAAACCCCTGGAAGAATTAAGAGGAAGAGGACCAAATGCAGGAGCTTGTAACTAAAGAATATCCTAGTCTTGAAACAAATACAACACATTACAAAGTCAGCCTCATTTTGTCTTTCTCACCTTTGTCTATGTAAGTCAATGTCATTATTTCAAACTGTATTTCTTTTGATTTGCTTAACAATGTACTTCATTGTTACAGCACTGCCTCATCACCAGTTACTTCTGAAAAGCCCTAAAATGAAATATACTTTGTATTTAAGGACAATTATGCAAGTATGTTGTGAAGTTACTTTGTTACAAGCAATCAATCAGATGTAATGTACTCCATTCTTTTAATTTGCCCACATGACACTTTTTAAGGTCATCTGGGTGATATCCAAGTGAGATCTGCAAACCAATCCAAATCCACAGGCAATGCGTAACAAATCATGAAGTTTAGGGTGGAGGGGAGGTCTTTAAACAATTCCTTCGTTCATTCTGTGTTTTACATAAATAATTTATATAAGCCACCTCCCAAACCCTAATACTTACAACACAAAGATTTAAAACACATGCATTTTTAAACTAAAGGAGGTGCAGGAAGCCCAGCCACATACTGCAGGGCTGCCCCTCACACCCTATTATCATAGGGAATGCATTTTAAAGTAATAATGTACTTCTGAAACACCAGCACTTCAAAATTTTGTAATAATTTCGGTGTACTCTTTGAACTATTTTCTTTGTGACTAATTTCTGAATTTGTAAAAATAGTCAAAGGGAAGAAGGATATCTCTGCTTCTAATCAATGAACTCTGCTAAAGAGTTAAAAATAACAGCTAAACAATACTTGAAAATGCATGAAATAGCATTGAGCCTTCATCCTTCCCTACATATTTTGCTTTTAGTATATAAACTGAGAAAAGTTGATTGAAATCAAGATCTGTTGTATTTCCCCTATTGCAGAAAAATCTGGGGAAAAAATTAATTCCATTTTCCCAATGCATATCCTTCAATCCCTAACTGGAGATATCTGTGAAGGTGACCAGGTTTACGATACAGGCTGGGCACTTGATACTTCCCCATAAAAATGGCAGGAGCTTCTGAAAGCCAGCTGCCCTTGCAAAAAGCCATTTCCTTGCTAAGGAACCCAAACACTGAATTTACTTATTTTTCCTCCAAATCTTAACCTAGATTTTTAAAGCATTTTCCCCTAAGTATCCCTCCACTAGAGGGTAAAACAGAAAATCATGCACTGTGAATTGTTAACTGCATATACCTTATCCTACAAAGTCACTGTGTATTACAGTAAGATTTAGAGAAACAAAAAAAGGTGATGCAGGGTTAAAGAAAAAAGTAATTATGAGAATGTTATCCTCTATACAACTACATACATGTAACATACCTACACAGCACAGGGTATCGGCTACTTGTTTTACCATGGTGAGTAGGAAGAGGGATAATAAAAACAAAACCCAGAAAAACCAATACCACCAACTTTTGAAAATATTATTCACAGGTCTAAATGGCTACCTCGATCCAAGCAAAAGTAAAGTTCCCAACCAGCTGAATATGACAACTAATCCCAGGGGAGGATCTCTCTCATAAGCCTAGAAGCAGCCAAACTGAACTTTTCAAACCCAAACCGGTGACAAGTCAGCAGCATATGGCTAGGCAGGCAGACTTCAGCGTCTGAGGTTTCTCATGCATTAGGCTTCACATACTGCAGGGTGAGCCGTTCCCAGAAGCAGAGCTGTTCAGTAGTAATTGGCAAAGGAGACATGCTGTGAGAAGCACTTGTCAAATAATGCTTGTTTACAAATAAATCTCCTAGCAGCAAAGGATAGCAGTTATTCAATAAGTTCAGGTGCACAGTCAGACCCCTCCCACCAGCAATCTTTTAGCTTTGCAAGAATTAGAGAGCAGCAGTCGGAAAAGCAGGTGGAAAGAGACCCTGAAGCAAGGGCTCATGCTACTGATCATTACTGTAATATTCCCCTGCAACCTCCCTGTAAAGGTGACACTAAACCCGTTTGCTAGGCAGCTTCATTAATTCTTTCCAGTGTATTTCTTATCGTGTAAAAGTCCTATTCTGCAGTTGCCTGTTTGTGCAGAGACACCTCTACACTCGGTGAATGGTCCCATTAACTACATGAGTACTATCCAGATTTTCCAAGAATTGGCAAGGATGACCAAAACAGGGCTCGGAGCATCTGCCGGTCTCTCGGCAAAGTATCAGGGCAGACAGGAGCGCCCAGGACAGCGTGCCTCCCAAGAGGCAGGTGAGTAACGAGGAGAGCACTTTGAAAGCAGCCGCACTGCCTCACCGGCATCACTCCCACGGGTGAAATCATCCGAAACCGCGTGAGGTCAGAAGGATTGGGCCCACCGTTATCTTACCAAGGTAAAGCCAAAGCCACTTCCATCATCTCCCAAACCAATGCACTTCCTGAACATTTGATATCTTCGCACACAGAGGAACAGCATTTTCCCCTTTCTCTGCACTTTTCCCCCTTTCCCCCCCCGCCTTTTTTTTTTTTTTTTAAAGAAAACTGCGATTCACATTATTCTCGCTCTCCAAGATAAATTACAGCTAGCTGGTTACCTCAGGCCACATCTCTGAAATTCTGGTACAGTTTTCTTTTACCAACCCCTGCATACCTCCTCCCTCTAAAGGAGTTTCACAAATAATTACGATGCATCACGAAACCAGCCTGCTACGAGCAGCCGGCATCCCATTCAGATGCCGAACTCCTCCACCCATTGCTTTCACATTACAGCCTGTCCGCAGATCCAAAAATAATAATAAAAAGTCCCAAGCACTGCCCACACCACGTATAGAGAAAAAAAATAGTCCGGTTTGAAAGCCTGGAAGTACCCTGCTAGACAAGAAGCCCGGACACATGGTTTTGGCTATTGGCTTCAGAGATTGAACGTATTAAAAAAAAAAAAAAATCATTCCCCAGCGGCCGCGCTCTGCTGCGTTGAGGGTTAAATACCGGCACCTCCGCGGCTTCTCCTCCTTTTTATATATGTATTTTAAGCCACGAAGTAAGCGCACTGCGGCCAGCGCTTGCAGGGCTCCTCACCGGGAGCCTCCCCGGCCCGGCACCCCCGAGCCCCCGCGGCCCGCTCCTCCTGCGCGCACCCCCGCAAGACACCCCGCCCCATGCAAACTCCCCCGTGCAAAGTCCTGCACTTACAGCCGTGCAACCCGCCCCGTGCAAAGCCCGGCAAACCCACCCGCGCGAATGCACCTGTGCAACTCCCCTGGTGCAAACCGTTA
>WAAD01021479.1:109697-131579 GCA_013389945.1 Fregata magnificens | reverse complement strand
CGGCGCCGCTGGGAGCACTGAGGTCTCCCCTGCGGCGCCAGGCCGGCGGGCTTGCCCGGGCAGCTGCACCGCCGGAAGCGCCGTACCGAGGATGCAGTGAGTCTGGAAGTGTGTGGCGGGCTTCAGGAGGTGCTCGGTGCCCCCGGTGGGCTGGCAGTGGTGAGGAGCCACGGGCTGGTGAGCTCTCAGTTGGTAGTCTGGTGTATGTTACAGTGGTAGGTGATCGGCTGGAGGAACAAATGAACGAATCCATAAACCTTCCGTGTTAACTGACACAGCTGCATGTCTTCAGGAGCCGGCTAATTGTATAGGGTGAATATTTCTCGTAGTTGATGGCAAAAGAGTGTGAGTGTGTAGTATTACTCTGATTTACTGATTGAATGAGCGGTCAGTTCCTAGAGTAATCTTAAACTGTGATTGGGCCAGGAGAACTTCCTAGGTAGCACATTTGTTCCACAGAGGTCAGGATGATGGGAAGCACTGCGATCTCTTACCAGTATTACAAATACAGAGATACAATGCAATATCAGCTAACAACTGTCCTTTTCTTTATTCTTTCCCTTGTATTTTTCTGACCTAATGGGTCATATGCCAGCATTTTGAAGGCCGTGGTCGTTTAGGCAGGCAAATGGGTTGAAATCCTCCTTTAGAAGCACTAGATATGCACACCACAAGATGGTGACGCTGGCAGGCCCCTGATGTACAGGCCTTGGATCAGGTAACATGATGTCAAAAAGGATCGCATGTGCCCCCTTGCTCAGACCGCTCTGAAATTAGCTCCTAGGTTTAGGGAACTTCTGTATATAAACAAGATGTTGCAGCAACTTCAGGGGTTTGTATGTATAGGCAATGCCATTGATCCAAAACTTCTGCTCTGTTTTGAGAACTGTTTATGTTAAATTCTAACAAAGTGGCTGCTGTGCTCTAGTACTTGTAGGTGGCACAGGCCTTACAAATTATTACAAAAAGGGTCCTGCCATGTATGCTTCTGGGAGGACTTGCTGTGCCTGGTGCTTGCAAGTTCCCAACTCAGAAGCGTGACGACTTCCTTACGTGAGGATCGCTGCAATCTTCAGTGCTTCCTTACTGGACAGATCCAGTGGTTATGCCAAAAGGAGCATGTAGCTTCTGAAACTAAAGGTGTCTCTTTTGTTGTTGTTGGGGTTTTTTTGTTTGTTTAATTTTATTTATTATGAGTTTCTTTTGAGGGAAAAACATGTTTTGGCCACAGACAGCTGCCACCCATATAAATGACTAGTTGTAAAAGGCTTTTTCAGTCATCTCCTTAAAGGTGTTGTCTCTGGTGAGATTCTTTCACACTGTGTTAGTTGAATTAGCATGACCCACTGTCCCCTGTCTAAGACTACCATATCCACAGATGTGGCTTTTGTTAGTATATGCAAGTAGAACTACAGTTATCTGCATAATACTCTAAACTGGTGCATATATAAAGTGGTGCATAAGCCATCTAATATGGATCCCTGTCCCTGATGTTACTTCTTGTATTGACAGAAACACTTTATCTTTGTAAATTATTTAGATGGCATTTTCACTTACCAGACCTTAAAGGAATAAATAGCCTGTAACTGTAGGGGAAAAGCTAATCCAGATATATATGTGTTTTGTTTTAAAAATAAATTAGGTACTTGGTCAAAATAATCAATCAGGTTGCTTTAAACAATCCACATTGTTTCTGTATAGCCTCTGCCACGCGTCCTTCGCATAACAGCCTGTAGTGGCTGCACCCTGAGAAACAGTGCCTCATGCCAAGCAGGCGTATTAGCCCCAAATACCATTTTGAGATCATGGAAATCTCATGCACGTTGCTGGTGGGATGTATCTGAAGTTCACAAACCACCACCAGCCTCACTTGATTTTTACTGACTTAACTCAAGCTGTGCTGTAATGGAAGTTGGGATTCGGATCAGCTTCAAAAACAGCTTTTTATAAATGTTGAATAAGTAATTCCATTTCAAATGACGAACAAGTGTTGCCTGGTAGTGATTACTCTAGTACTTCTCTGCTTTACTTGGTAGAACTGTCTCTGTTTATGTGTCCTTCAGGACTTCAGATGTAGCCAAGCTCAAGGTCTTAAACTTCTCGACAGAACATGAAATCAAGTGTGGGTTCAAGATGCTGTCTTTCTCTGCAGATGAGGCCGCAGGTTAATTAACTGGAACTTCCACAAATTTTCAAAACTGTTGGAAGTGTTCTTGTAGTTTAATTTAAGCCTGTGATTACAATTGTTTACAAGCTTTGCCTGGGATAGAGTTAGTTTTCTTAGTGGTAGCTTGTATGGAGCTATGTTTTGGATTTGTGCTGAAAACAGTGTTGATAACACAGGGATGTTTTAGTTACTGCTGAGCAGTGCTTACGCAGAGTCAAGGGCTTTTCTTTTCCTCACCCTGACGTGCCAACGAGCAGGCTGGGGTTGCACAAGGAGTTGGGAGGGAACACAGCTGGGACAGCTGACCCCAACTGACCAAAGGGATATCCCATACCACATAATGTCATACTCAGCAATAAAACTGGAGAGGAGGTTGGTGGGGCAGGGGGGGTGCTGCTCAGGGACTGGCTGGGCACCAGTCAGTTGATGGTGAGCAATTGTTTTCATTTGCATCACTTGCTTTTCTTGGGTTTTATTTTCCTCTCTATCTTTGTTGTTCTTTTTCCCCTTACAAAATACTTTAAAAAAGATTTTCTTTTTAATTATTAAACTGTGTTTATCTCAAGTTTCTTTCTCACTTTTACCCTTCCGATTCTCCCCGCCATCCCACCGGGGCAGGGGGCAGAGTGAGCGAGTGGCTGTGTGGTACTTAGTTGCTGGCTGGGTTAAACCACAACAAATTGTTATTTAAATTATCTGTTGTTTTCTGCCACAGGGAAGGGCAGAGTGGAGTGATCAGAATTTGTAATGCTACTGCATGTATTTTATTTCTTATTTCTTTTTTTCTTAGACTCTCTTCTGTCCCCACCACCACCGTCCCGGTGATGTGTATTTTGTTAGTGTGAGAGTAGACCTTTCACTGTTTGAATTCCTGGGCACAGTGAATGGAGAAATCTACTGTGTAAGCTTCCTCTTGTCAGCTGTAATGTAGCACTTGAGGAGTTCATATCTCAATTTCCTTCCCAATTTATTTCTATTTTAATTTGAAAGTGTACAGAAAGGAAGAACTGATGCTTTTTCAGGTCTCTGAGACTTAAGTAGAAAACAGTGCAACATTCGTCAGATCTGGCAGTTGTTGCTTTTCTCCTTCAAATTCTATGGGCTTTCCTCAGATGTAAGATACCAGGTGCTGTTTGAATGATCCACTAGTGTGATAAAAGCTGCAGGGTCACCTGCAGCTCTGCTCATGTTTGTTCTTTTCTTTTTTTGATGTAGGGAAGGAGAACGGAGATATACTACAGTAAGAAAAACAGTATGATGGATTCAGAAGGTTCTGCCCCAACGAATTCAAAGGAATATCTAGGCAATGACATAACGGCTACCTCTGGTAAACATTATCTTTGTGGCTACTGTGCGGCTTTCACAAATATAGCAGTGACTTTTCCTATCCAGAAGGTCCTCTTTCGACAGCAGTTGTATGGTCTGAAAACAAAGGATGCAGTACATCAGCTGCAGAAGGACGGAATTCGAAATCTCTATCGTGGCATCCTTCCTCCGTTAATGCAGAAAACAACAACGCTGGCTCTAATGTTTGGCTTGTACGAAGATTTCTCCTCCCTGCTCCATAGCCACACGAGTGCTCCTGAACTCCTCACTCGCAGCATGGCAGCAGTGCTTGCAGGGACCACAGAAGCTGTTCTTACCCCTTTTGAGCGAGTTCAGACTTTGCTTCAGGACTATAAACATCATGATAAATTTACAAACACTTACCAGGCTTTCAAGGTACTGAAAGTCTATGGGATGAGAGAATATTATCGGGGATTGGTGCCTATTCTGCTCCGAAATGGACCCAGTAATGCACTTTTCTTTGGCCTACGGGGACCTATCAAACAGTGTCTGCCTGAAGCAACTTCTTACAGCACTCATTTGATCAATGACTTTATCTGTGGAGGGCTGTTGGGTGCCATGCTGGGATTCTTGTTTTTCCCAGTGAATGTTGTAAAAACTCGCATGCAAGCTCAAATTGGTGGTGAATTTCAGTCCTTCTCAAAAGTCTTCATGAAGATCTGGCTGGAACGTGATAGAAAACTGATGCACCTTTTCAGAGGAGCCCATCTGAATTACCATCGTTCTGTCCTGTCCTGGGGCATAATCAATGCAACCTATGAATTCTTGCTAAAGCTGTTGTGAAAACCACTATCTTCCTTCAGCTCTTCTGTTCATTTGGGTATTGGCACATATGATATTACTTAATCGCAGGGAACAGTGCCTGCATAGTGTGAAAGGTAATTAGTCTTGGCCTTCAATATTTATGGGGTGAATGGTGATGCATCTAAACCTTGGTGCAATTAAGATGAATTTTTTTTAAAGTATTTATTTGCTGGCAGGTGAGCTTACCCATAATGGAGCTACTAGACAAATAAAAGGTGTTTAAAAAAAACACCCCCAAAACCCCCAACAAACCCAAAAAAACCAACTTATGTTAGTCCAGTGGCTTATTTTGTATCACTCTCAAAATTTCTTAATGCTCTGTGATGGAATGTGCTCCACTGTCTACATTGTAGAACATGAAAATCAAGGCGAGGCTGATAAAAATTGATTCCCTTGCCTGATAAACTTCAAAAGTCTCTATTTAAGAACTGCATTTTCAAACCTTTTAGGGTCCTAAGTACTCCTTATTGTTTAAAGCTAAAAGGACGGATCCAGATGAGGGTGACTGAAGTTTAGAACTTCAAGCTTAAACTAAGCCTACGCAAACTCTTCTGCCAGCCGTTTTGATGCTTGGCTTTAAGATGAACATTTCATTCAGCAGCGTAAGAGTCGTTACTGAATGTTTAACTTCAGTGTAAGCTGACTTCAGTTCAAAGTGGGATCTCTGTGTGTGTATATGTACATGTGTGCCTTCATGTGAAAAAGGGAAAAGTGGAAGGAATGAAACAGCAAATTTACTAAAGCTTTAAAGTGTCCTTCCTTGTTAAAAACCCTTCTTGTAAACATGGAGTTTTTTCTGCCTTTTTTTTTTTTTTAATTGCTGCTTTTTCTGTTGCTTACAGCTATAGGGCTAGAGAGAAGATGGCCCTTTCTGTAATGCTGATGAAATAGTTCAGCTTCCCACAGTTGTGAAAGTAGTTCACAAACACAGCTCTTTTTGTACTGAGGTATCTTGTCTTTTGCAAATTACTTCTGTTTCATTTGGGCTGTGGAATAATGGATCACAATAAGATATTTTTACCTGAAACTTGGAGTTCTGCCTACTTGATGTGTACTCTTAGCACTTCTGTAAGACAGAATTGTACAGCAGCACTGACAAGATGAGGTTTCTGGGTATTACCCACTTCAGTGGAGGTCTGTAAGTGTAGCAGAGACAACAGCCAAAGATGACCTTAGAAGCAGCTAGGTCGGAAAGATGCAGCATTTGGAGATGTGTTTAAGGACTTCTGCAGGTGAGTATTGAAAAAGACTTACAGAAATATGAAGTATTGTGTGTCTTACAGACGTGGGAGTTGAGAGATATAAGACTTCAGGCCTTAGAGAAAGGGACAGAAGAGCAAGCATGACCATAAACCAGGTGAGGGTCTTAACAAAAAGCATTTGATTCTCCTGGGGGACTTTATTTTATGAAACTGTATATATATAAAAAAAAAAATTTTGGATGATGGGGGCAGGAAAGCTTTCAGAAACTGGTCTGAATTGGTCTTTTAATAAGTTTTACTATTTTTAATTTGAGTTTTCCATTTGCTAAACTGTCCTCAAATACTGATTCTAATCAGTGTGTTATAATCATAATATAGTCCCTAGCTTCACAGTCAAAAATGGTCAGGCACAAGTGAGCATTCTTGTATCCGAATGTTGTGATTATCTGCATTTAAATAAAATGTCTACGGAACGTTTGTTACTGGCAGAATATGATTTTTACCAGTGTACTGTTTTTTTTTTTGTAATCACTCCTTGATGGAATAAAAAAATTTGCATCCTGTTTCTCTGGAAGATACTATATACTGCTCTAATGTTGGGAGATTTGAAGCATTGAGGGTAAGAGTTTAACATAAGCCCACCACTAATTGGTGACTGGCATTACTGTAGCAAAAAGAAAAAAAGTGCAGTCCTGGTCTGTTGCTGTCTGCTTACATGGCATGGTTATGGTCTATTGTGACAGAACTGTGCTCAAGTATCTGCTTTGCTTTGCTTTATAACCACCGACAGTTTTACAACACAATCAAAGGAATTGTATGCTTAACAAATTACAGATGTTTTATGTGGAAGAGAGAGGACAGATAATCAGTGAAGAGAGGGGTCCATTGAGTTTTGGCACACAAGTTACTGTGAGATGGAATATGTAGTCTACTAAACAGGATGTGTTGCCAGGCCAGGAAGAGAGCATAGGAGTTGTGATGCTTTAACATGAGAACAACTCTGTTCCGATGGGTTTCAAGATTGTTTCTAGCCTTAACCAACTGACTAGATCCAGGCTGCCTCAACTCCAGACTTAATCCAGTTGCAATTTAAGAATACAAGTGATACTTGGCATGAATCAGGAAAGTAGATCTTCAAGACAAGCCTAGATAGCAGTGTTTCTATGTATGTGTTGTCTTTTGTGCAGGGCAGGGTTACTGCAGGTAGTGTGGGAGAAGGAGAAGTGGCCTTGGCATTGGTTATAATCTTCCCTGGTGGGTTAGCACCCTTTTCTATGGGACAGCTCAGGAGTGGCATCCTCAATCTTTTGTTGCCTTGTCTCATCACTGTGTTGCTACAGATGCAAGGGGAACAGGTAGAGGGGCTAGGCCTCAGCTGCTGCCTCCTCCAAGAACATGCAGCTGGGACTGAGGTTTGACCAACATCTAAGGCAGAATTTTAAAAATGATTGCTGGTGCCTCAGTTGCTCTTCTTGATGGACTACAACAATCATTTCCAGCTAAAGAAGGGAAGGGGAATTCCACCAACAATAACAGGAATACTGCAGAGAGAAAGACTAATAGAGCTAGACTGTGGCTAATAAGCAATATTGCAAAATGCTGTTCTGTCCCTTTGAGGCATATTTCTATTCCAAAGACCTTGTATAGCTATTTTATGCTAATCAGCTAATCAAGTTTGGCCAGTTCTTAGCTGGGGGGGAGGGGGGGGGCGGAGCAGGGAAGAAAACAGGCTTTTGCATGGCAAAGTAAACTAGTATGAAGGCAACAGCTCTCAGCAGTTCTGAAATGACAGCATGGCTGGAAAAGGCAAGAGGCTCCAGTAACAGCTATGAGAACTAAACATCATAGGTCAGGCTGTGATAGCCCAGTTTGTTTGGTTGTTTTTCTCATAGAAACTAATGCCATCACATCTCTTTCTTACAACTAGAGAGACAGCTTTCCCCTCATTTATTATGCAATATATAATGAGAGGGCAAGAGCCATAAGCACTGACAAGCCCAAACAGCATTTTTGCAGTGTCAGGGTAGGTAAACTGGGTATAGCATATTATTTTAGGCAGGGTACAGACTGTTTACCAGTCCCTGCTCTGGTGGCCTGCATCAAACAGGGCTGTTGCATGGATAAGAGGTTCAGAGTCAAATTTTGACTCTTGTCTAATTTTCAGGAAAACTTGATGAAAAAGCACTACAGCTGGGTCTGTGACACACAAGTCTGAGAACAGCAGCAGCTTAGTATTACTGCCTTTATAGCAAAGCCAGGGCAACAAAGTATGCTCATTTCCTCAGCTGCTTAGCTTGTACTCCTTTGCCCCAACACAAATCCACCTTCTGATTTAAACCCAGATGTCATGTTCCTGCATGTGTTGAGGCCTCATTTACAGGAAACACAACAGCAGATAACCAAGTGACATGCACAACATGCCCTGAGCATGCAGTGTCCCATGTGCCCCATCGGTCCTGTATGACACTGGCATTTATCTGCTCCTCAGGTGATGCTGAGGTAGAATTCAGTTTTGTGCAGATGTTGTTTTCACTGGGCCTAGTGGCTTCACTGAAGCCCAAACCTTTGCAAGTGGAAGTGTAACAGGGCAGAGCGTCACTCTTGGCACAGGCAACCCATGACCCTCTGCCTCAGGCACAGCTATCCATAGCAGAGCAGGCAGTTTCCAGTTTCAGGCTGCTCTTTGTGGGCAGCTAGTTGCCTGCCCACCACTGCAAGACTCCTTCAGCAAAATTTTACAGGAACAGCAATGCTGCCTTCAAGGGTTTATTGTTTGAACAAAAGGAGCTCTCTTCCCCACAGGTACGGCCTCAGGCAATGGAATGGTTAATTACACTTAGTTTATAATTATCATACTAGCCCCAACATCTGTCCTGCTTTCTAGGCTTCATGAGGGAGCTGTTTCTTCTCACAAGCATGCTTGATGGTAAGGACAGTAACAAGCCTATGGAGGGAGAGAGACCTGTGTACAGAGGTTGTTTTGCTCTAAGCACCGTTTTTTTCTTCTTAGTTGTAGGGAGCGTTACAGAATAGAGCTCAGTGTAAGAAAAATACATTAAAATAGATTTTAATTCATTGAATTATTAAATGTTTAATTTATTATGCAAGCAAGAGAAACTGTCCACAAATAGTAAGTTAATGTACGGCTGTAAGTACAATATTTTCAGAGCAGTTCCGATACTTTCTATGCTGTATTAAAATGCTACAATTTTTCCTAAGAAATCTCGGGTATTTCAAAATATTCTACATGCACAATTTGTTCTTGTATTAAAAACCTTATGCTTAACTGAAGATACTTAGTGCGTAAGAAAATGCACCTTTGACTAAGATCAGGAAATGATCCTGCAGGACAAAAATATTACGGGCTGTTGACTTTTTCCTTCTACTCCAACTTTTTAGAATCTTGTGAACTAGACTTCTTAAAAGCTTTCACTTGGCAAGTGTATTTCTTTTTCCTAAGAGTTCACATTTCATGGAGCAACAGACCCATGTTTTATGGTATCAGGACCTTGTCTGCATCAGTGTTACCCAAATTAAAAAAAAAAAAAAAACAAAAAAACCACGACCAACAAACAAAAAAACCCCACCAAAATCAACCAACTCCCAAAAACCCCAGAAAAACCTGATGCTTACATTCTAATTCTGGTAGTAGGCAATCAAACTGTCCTTACCAAGACTCGAAGAGTGCAAACAAATGTGTATGTGTGTGTATCTGCCTATTATCACTGTGCTTTTCTTCCTATCCCCGATAGTTCTGTTTGGAGGTTACATTCTTCCCTGAACTACTCATGTTTGACAAGTGGACTGATGCCCCATGGCTGTATATGTACTGAAATACACACACCCCCCTCATACAGAGAAAGTATGTATACATGAATGTCATTGTATAGTCCCATTAATAGTTTCTCTCCCCCTCCCCACAAATGTCTGACAGTGCTGCAGTGATTTAAAGACTGACCTCTAATGGAATACTCAGAAAATGCATTTACTCCCACAACATACAGTCACTGGACTATGACAAAAGGATTACTAGCTTCAAACACTAGTTTGGTTCCTGTAGACGCTGCTATACGTTGACATTTCTATAGAGATCTTAATTATGCAGTTTATCTGCTGCTGCTGATCAGCCATGCTGTGAATGGAGGAATTATTTTACTACAGAAGTTAATGAATATGAAACCATGCATTTAAAAAACATACTGCATGCTTTACAATCAAATGGGGAGCTCTACCTTCAGTAGAAATACTGTAAAATTTATCAACCACTACTATACTTTGCTGTTAGTGCAGTCTTTCATCTACCGTTTGAAACATTTTCTTATATTTGATTCAGACAGTTTTATATTGTTCTGGAAGGTTAAGAATTCATCTTTTGAAACACAACAGGGTTTTTTTACTATCTAGAAATAATCCAAAGCTCACCAACAAATTACTTCATTAATTCAATAAGGCAAGGTAATATTATTCAGAAAGACAACTGAAAATCACTCCTTCCACCAAGATGCAACTGCAAGGTGTATCAGTTATAAACTATTGAATAGTGTTTCAATAACTGCTACATGAACTTCATAGGTAAAATAGATGAACTTTCATTGAAAATTTCCAAGTGTTGTTAAAAAAAGAGTAATCAAATGATCAAAATCTAAGATTACCTACTTATTCTAATTCAACCTTGTTACAAATGTGATCAGAACTAGGTAACATTTCCACAGCATACCTGGACAGAATCCATCTTAATATGCATCTGCTGGACACACTACAAAAGCATCAACGTATCATCAAACCCCTTAACCAGGTCAACTTTTAGCCTCGGTCCGACACTCCTACTCAGTGGCCCTGGTTTCCAGAGCTAGGCAGGGCTGGTCAACCCACCACTCCTGGTGCTGCGCATTGCAGGTAGTATCTAGATGCGATGAAGTGTGTTACTTTGGAGTAACAGTTCTTTATACAGAAAAGTTAGTGTCCAATGTTTCAGCACAATACTCTTCTAAAAAACAGCATATTATGAGGTAGAATTAAAAAAGTAACACTCAGTGCATATTAACAGGCATAGAATTAAAGTCACAAGCAATCTACCAGTTCAAGGAATTTCTGATAGGAAAAACCAAAAACAGCTATGAAAACAAACAGACCCGAAACCTGCTTTGATTTCATGGGTGCTTCTTCGCCTCCAAAATGAACATGGTTCAGGCCTGTGAGAACAGTATTTAAGATTTCTTCAAAATGTTACCTGTAGTCCCTTTTAATGATGTTTAGTAAAACATTAAATAAGATGAGCAAACAGCAGCCTAGAAGTGGGGGGAGTAAGTGCTTAGGGAAAAAGCCATCATGGTCCACTGCGGGGACAGGGGGAGAGCCTGTGTCTTTATTACTAACAGGCCACAACTTTTAATGGAGGGGAATGCAGAGAAATTACGCGTTACAGTCACACTGCATTCTGTTTCAAAATACTTCAGGAACAGGAAACTTAGCACTTCCACTGGACTAATGTCAAGAACACAGTATCCAGAAATTTTGCCACACAGTGCTACTGCGGCGTAAGTGTAAGTAACTGTTAAGTGATGAGAATATTATAAACCAATATGGACGTATGAGACTGAAGTAACTGTGCCTTTACAATGCTACCTATATTAACTTGAGGGCTAAAACTTGGCATTCCTACTTAATATGTGATTTAATGGTGAACATTAACGTTTTTCACATCTTACAATAAGCCCGATTAAAGCCAAACAGATCTTACTGTAGACAGGCATGCTTTTAATCTGTTCCCAAACTGACAGTACATGTGAAGAAAGGCTTATCCGGTGATACTATGGACATGTCCTAGACAAATTCCTCTCACAGCAATGGTGCAGGCGAGGTGTGGAAGAACAGTCAGGTGGGACATAGCCTTAACATCAGCAGAAAATTCTGCAGTGTTAAGTTTCAAACATGGGATGAAGGCTTATGTTAGCAATGTGGAAAGCTCCTTGCAACAGAAACCCTGGTGGCTGAAGACTCAAAGTTGCCCAAGAGAGGCCAACCAAGGACACCCTGGTTGTATGAAACATCCAAACAGTTCATCTGCAGTGGTTACAGGGCAGGGTCTTCACCCATTCAACTCCTGCTGCCCTGCCCCAGTCTTTTCCTACTAATTCTGAGGAAAAAATGCAGGTACATCTCCATCCTGAACCTCTTCCTTCTGGCAATAAACATAATATATGCAATCACAGAAACCAAATGTTTTAACTGCTGCAAGACATTACAGAAAGTTGACTCATTTTTCTAGCCAATCACAAACAACCAAATAAATATATAAATGAAAGCAAAATTTTCTCTTCTTTTTGTGACAGTAACTAATTGTGTTAGTTATGTAGAAATGCAGCTCATTATCTAATAATCACCATATAGTACGTTCAGCAACTGAAAAGACCAAGGAGGCATATATGAGTAAGTCCAGCTCCTTTCGAACAAGGAGGTGTCGTACCCGGGGAGCATGGGGGAGTTTTGGCTGAACTACTACCCCCTCTACATTTGTTTCAAATAGCCCACTTCAAGTTGCATTGAAGAGAATTATTAACAAGTATTATGGTACAAACAAACCAGAACAATGACTTGATGGCACAGGATCAGCAGGAGCAGAGGTCTGCTTGGAAGGCTGAAAACACAGCGCATGGAAGTGGACTTGTGGATGCAGTATGAGAATGCATACAGTGCTGGGCTGGAAAGTCATTCCACTGTTGTGTTCAGAGATCATAGTAACTATGATCTTATCTGGATTTAGAGATTTCAGAAAGAACATACTTCAACTAAACTGAAGTAAAAACCACAAACATCTGAAGGTCCTGTTGATGCAAGATGTGCCTAGAACTTTGGCTGATACAGAGAAACACGTCCGCTAAGGCACCCCGAGGCAATCTGACAGTGTGTTGGAGAAAACTTGGTTGTCAGTACCACATCATTGTGAGAGTAGAGGGAACGGATTTCTTTCAGGGGACTGGCTTCTTTGGGCAAACAGTCAACAAGTTCGCTGCAGTGTGCATCAAACCCCAACAAGCGGATCCCAAAGCCATGCGGGGATGAAATCATCCGGCCATCAGGACTGAAACAAAGTTCTTTGATGTAACCCCGGCCCACATTGGCTTCTTCAATGCAATGAGTCAATCGCAGAGAACAACGAGGTGAGACGGGGCGCACAGGGGCTCCTTCCTGGAATTCATAGACACAAGTCCACTACAGGGAGAGGCAGAGAAAGGAACACTGAAAGAAAAGTAAAGCACTGCAAATACTCATCCCCTCCCACTGCATGTAACCATACCATTAACATGAGTAACACAGAAATGACCAATGCTATGGCTTATCTACTCTTCGACAAGCATCCACTATGAAACACTGAAAACAGGCCGGTTCCTTGGCATCTCCTCCGCTTTGAACTGTCTAAGCACAACAGCTGTTTAGCATCAAAGCTGCTTTTTTAATTAAATGGATGCTAGATATAATCTTTTAAATCTAGTTTTTATCTGGAAAGAGCAAAGCCTAATCCTTTGGCCAGGCATCTGCTCTGATTTACTAAACACTTAAATGAAATCTACAATAAAGTAGAACTCAGCCTATTGTAATTTACAGTTGACCATTGGCATTTTGTGCCCTTAACTTCAAAAGGAAACAAATCTTGAAACAAGAGGGAAATAGATTATTGAAGGACTGTTATGAACAGCCGTATAGCCAGCTTGTTATTTGTGAGACAGCCACAGATTTTAATGTGTAATCTAATTATCTAATCTCAAACCAAATGCAAAAACAGCTCTTTGACAAAGTTTATATCACGTTCAAAGATTTCAGTTTCAGCCAGAAGACAAAAGAAGTGTTCTGAGTTCTGTTCCATGTATTCTACTGAAATAAACACAAAGGGAACAATACTAATGAATATTAATAGAAGACCGTAAGGCGGACACTAGGACTACAGGAAATTATTACTAGGTCAATTGTCAGTAACAACGAGCACAATACAATATTTGCATTTTCAAAAAATTCTGTGTTGTATAGTGGTTTGATTATAAGTTTACAGAACCAGCATTAAAATCCATAACAAATCTGCTAAGCTTCCATTCAGTCCTCTACACATCTGTAAGAGATTACCATTACAAAGAGTGGCTTTCTTCAAAAAAAACCCCAAACAAACAAAAACCCCTCAAAAACCCGAACAAACCCCAAACCAAACCAACCCCAATTTACATCAGCTGTCAAATTAACTAAACTGTTTATTATTGGTCAAGCATTCAGAGAATTCTTTGTGATTTTAGAACACACATATAAAACCTCTGTGTCTTAAAAACAGAGTGGTCTGCACAATTGTCACAGCTATAATTTTGAAATAACCCTAGGGAAAAATGGTGTTGCAAGAGGACCTTCTGGTGGAATCCAGGTGTTCTGAAGGCTCTGGCTGGGCTTTAAGTTGTAAGTGAACTTGAGTTAACCGGGATGTTACTTCTTCAAAAGCAGGTGCTCCCAAACACAACCTGCAGGCTCTTACTTTTTGTATACAGTCCATGAGGAAGTTTCTTCATTATTTCTGAGTGCATTACAGACTGCTTGTTTGTCTTAAAACAGGGTCCCAGTGCAATATAGCAGCTATTATGTGACACTTCATAAACAGAATCTGGGGAAACATAATCCAACACTGGCCTTAAAGTGTGCCATTACTTCTTTAAAGCAGTATTTAGGGGAGTGAAATCTGCAAGTTGCAGATGAGCTGTAGCTGGTCTTATGACTTAGTATTTCAAGTAAAGGCTTGAAATGGATTCTGCCAGGAACGTCATTGATACCCCCTTTATATTTAAGTTGCAGAGTTTTAGGATGAGAGTCAAGACCAAGACACTTCGACATTACATAAACACCACTGGAGTTCATCATATTCACACCTATGGTGTGGCAGTTTTAAGTAGATGCAGAAATATGCCATGAGGTTTTTTCACAGCAGTGTAGGAGCAGCCTCTGGAAAGCATTCATCAGCACAGCAGGAGCGCTTCATCCTTGGAGCACCAATGGAGGTAGAAAACATTCCAAAGGTACCTGAGGAATTCAGAGGAGCTTCTCTGCTCAACTTAAACCATCTTCACCAGTACACAACTCTCTAATCCTCTGTCTTTTCCAAGTTCATGCCTCCTATATTTTGGCAGGTACATATTGTTAGGTCACGTATTTGGCAGCACAACCACTGTTTGAAAACTTTTAACAGAGCTGTGAACTATAAAACACATTCTGTGAAAGAGCTGGGCAACAGGAATACTGAATGCAGGATACAAAGTCATATGAGATCATTAAAAAAAAGAAAAACTTTAATAATCTTGGTGTAAAATTAATGCATTTGTAAGCAGAAATAACTGGCTAATTTATTCAAATGCAAATTTACCCCAAAACAAGGAAATTTCAATATAGTTGTATGATCGATACATCTTACTCAACGTATTTTTAAAAAAAACATATTTGTTTTACCTCCTGGTCATCTGTATTACTTGAGCACCGAAGAAGCGTAGCCCACCCTTTTGGATGTAGCTGCAGTGATGTAATGCAATTGCCTCGATCTCTTTCTCCAGGAACCTCTGGTGTTAAGACCTCCAAACTATTTCTAGGTGATCCACCTAGAAGGGGAAGTCAACTGTAAGTTTCAATGATCTCCACCTCTCTCATCAGTCTACTGCTAAAACTAGGTCAAGCATGTGACACTTGCATCTGATTGCAAGAAAAGACTGCACCTTTATAAAAGGATAAATCAAAAGAGATGTTATACAAACAACTGAAGCTAATACCAATGGGCTCAGTCCTGATTTCAAATAGCTACTTTTTTGAAATTTGCCTTCCAAGACCTGCATTAAATCACCTCATATTGTGAACTAAGTCAGAGTTAACTTTCCACACACATGCTCTTCGTTACCATTAAAACAAAGCCTAAAGAGTGCGCTTTTTTGTAAGAACTAATGGTTCTCAAACTTATATGATGACCTCTCCAAATTCCTTCCGAAGTCTGCTCAGCTGTATGCAGCTTGTCTCCCTTCTCCCCCTCACTCCTAGAAAGCTTTTCACAGGTAAATCATGCCCTGGCACCCAGATAAGCCACCTCCTTTCTTAAGTATGTTTGAGGATCTCACAACCATGAGTAGTTAAAACTTAATATTATACTTATTTTAAATTACATGTGATTCACAAAGTATTTACCAAGTTCACACTGACTCTCTGAAAGTGTATCCTAGATTCAGAGGAAGTCTGCTAATCACAGGATCATCACTTTTCATAGCTCTGTAGTTAGGTAGGACTTGGTTTGTAATCAGAACTTCACAAAATACTCCATCTACATTTAAGACCTGTTTGCATACTCTTTTTCCTTGCTATTGACTCCTCATGGAAAAACTGCAGATACATATTCCCATCATTAAGGAAAACAAAAAGCAAAACATAGCTGTGATCTGCTTTGGGTCCCCCCCCCGCAAAGGTCATTCACACAAACTTTGTTTGAGGAAAAAAACACAAGGAAAAGTGAGCACTTCAATGTAACAACAATAATGTACTAATATAAAATAAAGATCTTGTTGCTGCTATCAGATTTCTTGGAAAAAAACTGGTTAGATCCCCAGACTTCGGTGTGCAATGATATCTTATTGGTTTAATAGAAGTCATAGCAACACTATTCTTTTATAAGTCACAGACACAAAACTGCAGTTTTTCGCTATTATACTCCGGCATCTTCTGGATACAATTAGTCCAAGTCCATGATTTTTTAATTTTTTTAAAATCTTTTCCTACCTTCTCGCTGGGAGGACCGTGACATGTGTTTCTCAGACAGTGGACCTGAATCATTCTGGTGACACGGCGAACCAACAGCTCGAGGACCAGACGAACCTGATGACGTTACGTCTGCAAACAGCATCAGCCATGTGAACATAACAGCTAAGTACAGCCCACTTACTATGCATGTCCCTCACTTAACCCTCCTTAGCAATGTTAAGTAAAGGGTAAGAGTAAGGCATCTTGTTAAGAAAACACTTTTCAAAGCTCAGTTTATAGTCTAAAAGTACCATTCTGTTTGTGCCTCACACAAATAAGCTGCCAGCACAACACACTCTACTGGGAATAAGAGGCAAGCTGCATTCCTTCCTTCTTAGGCACTGTCACTACTAGAAGCTCGGGGATGAATTTTTCCCCAGGCCACTCCCTTTATATCCTGACACCCCAAATGGCAGAGTTTCCGTCAGTATTTTGCTCTGTTACTGCTGCAAAGCAGGAGGAAGCAAGCAGTGAAATCTCAGAGCATGCGATTCTTCCAGGTCTGCTGTTGAGAGCAACCACACCACTACAGAACAGTCATGAGTAGTTGCTGGAGCTCACACACAGTCAGCCCATTGAACATGGGTTAAGTTTCTTTCATTACAGGACCAAGGACAGTAGATAAATAAAGCTAGAGGCTGCCAGCTCAAAGTGACAAAATTCCACAGGTGCAATAATATCCTGTAGTGCTGAAGTCCTGATACCAAAAATCACCCTAGACACTTTACCCTAGTCAGAACATACCACTCAACAGTACAGACGTGTGTGACGTGACCCTGAACAACAGAGCAGCTACCACGCCAAAGAGTTTCTTGGCTGAATCCTTCCAACTCCACCTCTGCCTTCTTTTGCTAGCTAAAAGTACCCCATAAACACCTCTAACACAGAAGCTGCCACAGACTTTTCCACAAGCATTCACCTGAACTTGATGTAGTCCTCCTAGCTCTTAAAATTGGGTAGCTGCCAACCTCTAAAGACTTGTTTAGGTCAAGGTCGTGCAGAATCAGAAGATATCCAGAAGAGGTTGAGATCAACATTTTGGAACAGTCTGGCGTCAGCCTCATTCGCATAAGAAAACGGGTGTGAAAAAACTTCTTGTGGGGACATCCATCTTCTGTGCACCTGGACAGCAAAAAAAAGCAGAAGAAATGGCTGCAATTAGCTTTGACTCAAGTCCCTAATAACGTCCAGAAGAGTCCAAGATGTGCTAAGCATCCTTGTTCATCTGAAAACTTTTTCTGAGTACTGTCTCTATGCTACTTAAATCAGATTTTAATGAAATGGCAGAAGTTGCATTTTCATACTACCACGACAATGAAGACAGAACTTTTTCAGAATGGAAGAACTACATTTTGGCATGTCAGCAAGAAAAGCTCTCTTTTTAGCTACTGGACTATTACCATATAAAGGTGATGCAAGTTCTTGATAAGGCCTATAAACTAATCACAGTATTTAAGAACGCATTATACCACCATTCAAGGAAGCAGATTTTTCTGTCTTGTACAGAAGAACCCTACCCTTGTGTGTTCTAGAAACATAACAGCACGAACACAGCCACATACCTGTTTGTGTCCCAGATGATCACATTTCCATCAAACCCTGACGTTACGAGTAATCTCGTATTGGTATCATACTCAATGTTCTTAACCCAGCTGGTGTGACCATGTAAAGTGCACACTTTTGTGTTCAGCTTTCTCAAATCCCAAAGTGCTATTGTAGTGTCATCAGAACAAGTTGCAAACAGTCGATTATCTAGAAACCTGAAAATGGGAGAGAAATACTGTGGCTGCTTAGTGCCTTTTCTAATTTAAATATTCTTAAGCAGGAATTTAAGCTAACACAGAAATAAATAGAGTGGCCACACAAAAAACCTAACATACAGCAGAATATTTGCCAATAAACAGTTCCATTAAAAAACAGTACTGTTAGGATATGAACCAGTAGTACCACTGCAGTAGCAAACTAGTAAACCTGCAGAAGCATAGCAGAAGTTTTTTTGTTTGGTTGGGTTTTTTTAATTAATCACGTAAAGATCACACAACCAGTGGAACAAATGCACACAGAGAATCCCTGTGGTAACTAAATCAGTTACCCATCTGGAGAATACTCAGCTTTAAACATACCAAGTCTTTATAAGACAAAAATGTCCTAGGACTGGTCAGCTTGTAGACCACTGGCAAGATATTCCCACTGACCGGCTTGGGAGTCCCTGCAACAGAGGTCTGCTAGCCTAGACTGTAATTTATGCCTTTCATCTTCCCCGTTTTTGCCAGATCCTTTCGCTACTACGGACAGGCAGCACCAGAAAACACAGCAATTCTACCTTCATTTCAGACTACACAAGATCCTATCAGCTCGTAATTAATTAAACCCATAGTGCTCTTTACTCTCTTCAGTTCTACCCACACATCCACCCTTGTTCTTCCCCTACTATTCTGTAGACCTTCCTTTCTTCCCCACTGCAGACGTAAGCTCCCTGCACTCAAAACAGGTTTTTGGAATAAAGATCACCTTTTGTTATTCCTTCTGGAAGCCCCCATACTACTTTTAAACCTTGCTGCTCTGTAGGGCACACATCCCACTAGCTCAGCCGGAACACGTGGTGTCCAAGCCTCCTTTAGCTAATGCCTGAACGCATCCCCCTCTGCAAGGCCTGATGCTGCTCTGTACCACGCATGGTCGCTTGGCACCCCATGTCGTCAGTTCCGACCGAAAGCTCTCACCAGATCTTGAGCCAACTGGCACAGGCAGAACATAGCACTCGTCGCAAAGTCTACGACAGGAGTTGATCAACGAGGACCTGCTTTCAGAAACGCCCTGCCTAGCCAGCCCGGCACCAACAGCAGTGGAACCGCCTGTGCTGGAAACACCCAATGCCAGGCTTATCAGGGTGCTGGTGAGGCAACCCAAAGCTCTGCTCTTACCAGAAGGCTGTTACAGATGATGGATCTCCAGAGGCCCTTTCCAACCAGACCTCTGCCACTCTGTCATGTGGCCACAGCTCTGCATGGACGCCTGAGGCACACCACATGTCTGCACTGAACACACTGAAAAGCTGGCCCTGTGGTTTTTACACAGGACATACAATGGTGCTTTTCCAAGAGATTTAATCCAGTGGATTAACTGTCCAATGTATGGTTTGCTTTACTAATCACGTGGTTTACACTACACACGCTATTGCTATCTTGGAAACATGTCCTAAGTTTAAACCTGAACACTGCCACTGCTTGCACGTTCCCCTAGACCCTTAATTTCATTCCACCTTTGTCCATCTTTTGCTTTGGAGCCCATCCAGCTCCACAATGCCCCAGGAGCACTGCTCGCTGCAGCTGCGGAGTCAGGAGGAGCTATGCAGACCTCCTGCATCCAGGAAGGTTTTCTACCACCTGGACAGTCTCAACAGTCTTCATCAAAAAGCAAGGGGCTTTTCCTCCCACGTTTCTGCCTTTCCTTTCCCCACAATACAGTTCACGTGTTTGAAGAAGGCACATGAAGTTGGGCTTTTCAAATGCACAAACGCAGGTACGCATATCAAAGTGCAAGTACAGAGCACTGTTGAGGATGAGAATTTCAGATCATCTTTGGAGGTAGCAGCTGCACAAGTGGCATAGGCTACCCAAATTTATGGACTCCTTCAATACAGATGTGCATTTGAGGATTTGAGTAGTTTGAGTTTGAATCACAATATACATGAAATTCCGATTAACTCAAACTACTGCAAGAAGAGCAAGCCTACTGCTCTGTATTTCACAAGGTATTTACAGACCTGCAGTTCTACAGTACACTTTTATGCAGCAGTGAATTTACATCACATGCATAGTGCTCCATATGCACTGTGTATGTTCTGCACTTAGCAGGTCCTGAGTTCCTGCTTTCTGACCAGATGACAGGCTTGTCATTAATGTCATATTGGGAGAAGTGAGAAAGTGGAAAAGAGGTCATACTAGTTGGATTACTACACTGATCAGGTTAAGTACTTAGCCTGTACAGGTGGTAACTCTTTACCATGATAATCTCTGGTCTTCAGCCAAAATTCAATGTATGTATCACTCCTGCCTGAAGTAGTATGAGGCAGCTTGACCACCTTCAAGTGATTACCAAAGGAAAGAATATCTGATGTAAAAGCACTCCATCAGACAGAAGGGGATAGAAGGGCTGGGATCAGCACTAAAAGGGCATAGCTAGGTAATAAACTGAATAAATTGAGTCTAGAGGTTACTGAACCAAATGCAAGACTTTTCAAAAACACCAAGCAAAGACAAAACTTGTTTGAAAGCGTACTTAGACAAGTTATTTGGTTCACTGAGAAAATCACTGGATAAAATTATTTAGTTTGCATTACACAGATCAAAGTTTATCATACTGCATTCCCACTGCAATTTATGCATGCCCTTACTTTTAGAAGGGCAAAGCATACTGTTTTATGTTTGGAATTCATGCCTGATGAAGGCATTTGGAAAAAAAAAAGCCATACCTGACGTAAAAAGGAAAATAAAACCTATCTGAAAAACACCAGAAGTAGCCGTACATGAATACTAAGGCAAGAACGATCTACACAGAGACTTGTGGTAAGTTACCCCCAGAAACAGCATTTTATCTTTTAAACTTAGAACCAGGCTACATCATGCAAAAATAGCAACAACTCCAATGAAAAATAACGAATTACAATGGGAAGAATCCAACATTTCAGATTTTCAGAGCAAAAGTAAAACAGAGTACACCTCTTGCCTGTATAAATCCATCACTTGCCTTTATCTTGGATGCTACAGGCAAGCCTGCTTCACCCACCACAAACAGGTTTCAGAAGAAATAGACAGGGGGATACAAATGGTATTGAACAGCTTTCATATAGGGAATGACCAAGTAGACTACAATTCACTTGAAAAACAGCTACTTGAAGGTGCATATGGCTCAAGCACATAAAACTGACTGACACGGAGAAAGTAAATAGAGATAAGTTGTTCCTTGTCTTCCTATTTAAGAAAACAAAAAAACTAGAGGGCCTCAAACTAAGGTAGCAAGTTTAAAAAACACTATTAAATACTCCTTGAAACACATCTGTGCCATGGAGGTCTGCCATGGGAGAGTTTTAAGTAAGGTCAAAACCTGATCAAATTCAGGTGGAAAAAAATGTCTGCTTCAGGTGTTTACACACAAATCCCCAGCAACTGGGAGACTACTGGAAGAGGACCACTATGTGCTTCCCTGTTCATACATACCTCTGAGGCACCTGCTATAGGGCACACCAGTAATAGTATTTATTTTTGGTGCTTATTACAAGGAATTTCTGTAGTTGTATAGCACCTGGAGTCCTGCTCATTAAGCACAAACAATACTCCCGGTAATGCTGCACTAACCATGTATTACAGAATATAGTTAAGTTCCTTGTAACTAAATTTATAACAACAAACAAATGGGGACATGCAGGAAAACACAGAAAAAGATGCCACTATCCTACAAAGACAAAATAAAGCTTTCAGAAGCATTTGGAAGGAAAGCAGAAAGTTTACTACATGTTGCCAGGAAGGACCTTAGTTTGGTGATTAACAGTAGATCTGAGAG
>WAAD01021479.1:47570-93982 GCA_013389945.1 Fregata magnificens | reverse complement strand
GGCCTGGGCTGCCCTCTCTCTGCTCTGCGTCCCAGGGGCTGCCAGCCGGGACGGCGGGAGGGCCCTGGCCGCCCTCGCGAAGGAACGCCTGCTGGAGGCCAGGGCGTCGGGGCCCCGGCTCTGCGTGGACCTCGGCGTGGCCGACCACATGACGCAGAAGGTAGGGGGCCCTGCCTGCTATGCCCTTTTGCACGGGTGCTGCCGCTGCCTGCCGGCGCAGCCCCTGTCTGGGCTCTGGAAGCTTCTCGGAGATCCGGGGGACGTGCCCCATCGTAGCCTCGACACGATCTGGTGGCTGCTCTTCTCGTCCATCTGTCCCTCTCTGCTTCTCCTCTGGAAAGTGTTCTGCCCTCTGCTGTTTCTAGAAGGTGCTGTTTGCAGGGAGGGAGCAGAGGGGAGCCCTCTGAAACGGGCGAGGGAGAGGAGGTGGCTGGGGCAGGTCACTGGTTTGTTCTAGCTGTGCTGGGAAACTGAGAAACCCTCCAGGTCACCTAGAGCCAGGATGCGTGAGGGCGCACACACAGCAGCTCTCCTGAGCTCAGCCTCGGGGGGGGGGGATGCTGGCCCTTCCCATCTCTGCCTGTCCCTCCACCCCCGGCCCTGCCCGTGGCTGCCTGGTCTCCAGCACTGGCTGGCTGCACACCCAGCTCATGGGCTTTCCTTGAGACTCCGAGGCAGCTGAGCTGTGGTGCTCAGGAACAGCCTTTCCAGAGCCTCAGCCACCAGATGGTGACGCGGGCATGACGAATGTCTGCAGGCCCTGAACGGAGCCGTGTTACCCCCTGCCCCTAGACTTATGGGTCACTGTGCTTATTATTTGTTGGAAGGAAACAAGCCGCCTCGCCTCCCAGATCAGGAGACTCTACGGGGCAAACAGGCGGGCTGAGAAGCCGTTTTGGCTCTGTCTGACGGAGTTTGTGGTGGGCTCATTGATCTATGAGGAGTGTTTTCGCATGAACGACGGCTTCTCCAATTATTTGGTAAGGGTCTCTGACCACAGTGTGTTCAAGGCTCTTAACATCCCACGGCCACACTGCTGGCACTCAGTGTTGACCCAAGACAGGCTGAGGTGGGCTCGGATGGTGGGAATGCAGTTCAGTGACGGTGGTTAAGGTCAGATCTTCTTGCCCTTTGGCAGGAGACAAGAAATGACAGATAATGGGGCCATGTGCCAGGCCTTCTGGTTAGAGCTTGTATCCCTCCTGCCTGCAGGAGGAGAATTCCTTCTCCAGATGATAATTCTGCAAAGAAAGACACCTGTGATACTGGGGACAGGCAGACACATAAGCTCGGTCAGACTTTGGGCAGGTCACGCATTCCTGTCCTGACTTTTTGTACCAAGCTTGGTCTGACTCAAGCACAAGACCCACACGTACAGCTTATGGCAGTGACATTGAACCATGTGTTCTACAGCGCATGTGGGGCTGCAGCTGGTAACAGTGGGGGGAGAAAACCACCTGAAGTGGAGATTCTTGAATCTCTCAAGAATTAGAATCTCATTTAAAATCAGGTAATTATTGCTGATCTCCCTTCCTCAAACCATGTCTAGGGTTTTGATGAGAATTTAATGGATTTTGAGGTATGTATTGTTCAGTGCCCATATAGAAAGATTTTCCAAGTTAAAACATTCTATCTGTAAGAGTTTAAACACCTAAGTCAGTTCTGGTATATTTCTGTGTCTGCAAGTTGATTTTGCTCTGGCAGATGGAATGTGGACTAATGGGCTGCTTCTCTTCCTGTCTTGCATGTTTCAGATGGATACAACTCAAGAAAGTTACCTGGACCTGTTTCCTTTAGATGCAATTGTTTATCTCACTCCTGACTCTGAGAATGGTAAATACTTTACTTGCTTAGGCACAGGGGAACTAGGGCAGAATGTTGATTTTTAAGCTTTTCTTTTTGAGACTATTTCATACTTCAGGTGATTCAATTCCAAGCATTCACTGTCTCAAATTGCATGAGAGATACTGTGTACTTAGGTCTGATGCTAAATCTATTCATATCTCAATCTGTTTTGACGGGGAATGACATTTTGAGTCAGGGCTGTGTGATCTGCAGCAGACTTAACTTAAAACCTGTGTGTAGACCCCCTGCAGTTTGTAATACTACAAAGTGGCAAAATGGAGATGCTGTGGCAGTTTTGAATACAGTCTAAACTACATCTTTTTGGAATAACAAAGGAGCCACAACGTTCCCTTTGTTGCTTAATTTGCTGCTTCCTCCATTTCTAACTGGCCACATGTTCCTGGGGACGTAGATCCCTTTCTTGTTTTACGCAAGTGCCTTACACTGATAAAGAATCTGGTAAGGGTGGTGGAAGGTTTTAGTAGGTGACCTTGATAGTGGGGAGGCATCTGCGGAGCAGATTGGGATCAGACTGAGCAGATCAGCCACATCTCAGAAAAGGCAACAGTTAAAGGGAGCAATGTATGGTATCTCTGGCACTCCGTGCTTTCAGTCTGCCTGTGGGTTCAGGCAGACACTTCTGTCTCTGAAGCCTCAGTCTCCTTCACGGTCTCAGGCTCCAGGGTGAAGGGTGACTCTGGCCACAGCTTTCTCATGGAAGTGGGATCTTGCTTGGGGAATGGTGTAGTGCAGGATTTTACTGTTGTATGGTGGTGAGCAAGTGCTTTCTTGTTTCTAGTCCTTGAAGATATTGATCCAAATAAAGTATACATCCTTGGAGGCTTGGTGGATGAAAGTATTCACAAGGTGGGTAGTAGTCCGTCGGAACCTGAAGGTGCTGGCTGCACCATTCTCTCATGAGAGCAGAGACATCACATTGGTAGCAGCCAGTGGTGCTGCTGCCTCAATTTGAGACATCGCTATTATGCCACCATCCATTTTTCATCAAGGTTCTGCCTGGATCCAGCACCAGGCTGGGAGAGACTGCAGCAGTCTGGGCAAAATGAGCCCGAGGACAGTTTTCAGCTTCATAACTGCTTGTACCCAAAGTGATGCGCATGGTATGCATGTGCAAGTTTGGGCACCTTGTTCTTGTTTCCCTTGCAGAAGCTGACTCTGCAAAGGGCACAAGAGCAGTCCTTGCAAACAGCCCGCCTTCCCATTCGCGAGTACATGGTGAAAACTGTTAACACCAAGAACTACCACTCGGAGACACTGGCCATTAATCAAGGTGAGAGGCTGAGCCATGTCCTGTCACTTGCCTGGGCTGGAGGAGGGGGGGGAGGCTATCAAGCAGCAGAGTTTTCAAAATGGAGGCCTGGTGCTGAGTAATGGGGGAAACACTGGGCACAGAGGTTTCTCTTATGAGGTTCTATCCCTGCTGCCCCCATTTTAAGGTCTTGTGTGCCTCTCTGCATCAGCCTGTTCTCAGAGGAACAGGGGGTTCACTTTGCACAAAGCAGTGAACAGTTAGTGTGGGGAGATGTGAGGAGGCTGCTGTTGCTACAAGTCACATAAGGTCCCAGGCAAGGGAGAAGGACAAAAGTTGTCAGGCCTGTGTCAGGCTCAAGCCAGGCAAGGCCCAAAACACCAGGGTGAGGTGTTTGTGTGCTATACCACTGTGATGGCTCCGTGTCATGACCACGGGCTGGGCCACCTGGTCACATCAGTGGATGTGCCCGTGCTCCTCCACCTTTGCTGGTAGTCTGTGGCTTTGTAATGTGAACACATCTCTGCTAGGGACTATGGAGGGGCTCATGTCCTAGGCCAGCTCTAGTAAGTTTTTACCTCTGGCATGAGGACTTTGTTGCCATCTCCGTCAGCACAAGGCAGAGGAGGTGGCAGAAGGCTCTGCAGAGCACCAAGCCTAGCTGCTAGAGACCACTGTGTGTTCCATGGGAGCCCTGATGTGGAGACACAGCATCTGAGAAGCAATGGTGGAAGCACAGTAGGTATGACCCACCATGGGTGTACTGTCATCAGCAGCATGGACGAGCAGTACAGGTTAGTCAGAATGGTGACTGGGTGCACCTTGCTTTAGTTGACACAGCCTCTGCTTTTCCTAGCCAGAGTTCCCCAAAGTCATCTTCAAAATAGTTGTCTGCTCCTAGATGAGCTGCCTCTAACACTTGCTCATCACATTTTAAATGAGAGGGAATGCAAGCCCCATGTGTTTTGCAGCCAGTGGGGTATGTATTATAGAGCTTGCTAGTGATACCGGTATCGCAGCATGGTACATCTCTCTGTTCCTGACAGTCTTTGATGTCTTATCAACTTACTATGAGACCCGAAGCTGGCCAGCAGCCTTGAAAGCTGGAGTTTCTTCTGGAAAAGGCTATGTGCTACCAGATGCACTGAAATAAGTGGAAATACCTCAGCATGACAATGCACAAGAAAACTCTTTATTTTGTGATGTTAAGGAGCTGTGCAGACGAGAGGCAAACTCCAAATTTCAAGCAGAGGCACCAGCATGCATGTGCATAGAGAAAACAGCTCTGCTTAAATCTTATTTAAGGACCTTGTTGAGAGTGACACATTCTACTTCAGCAGTCCAATGCTGGAAATTACTTTTCCCCTTGAACAGAAAACAAAAGCCGATGGAGCCCTGGGATCAAGGTAAAAACTGACAGGAATTCAGTTTTGCTTCTTTGCAGATGCTTGTTAGAGTGTTTCTGACTCTTACATCTACACTTGTTCTGGGGCAGGGAGGAGAGCTTTAAGGTATTTCTTTCATCTTGATTAAACAGTAAATAAGGTGAAGTTAGAATTGCAGAGCTCACTGGCAAGGAAAATTCCTTCCCATGGAAAAGGACAATGCTGTTTCAGTTGGGGAACACAAGATGGGAAGTGAGTCCCCAGTGGAGAAACAGTTCCCAGTTGTGCCATGTTCTGACAACTTTAAACCAGTTGAATTGAAGACTTGGCGAGTTGTTGAAGCCTCTAGCTAATCCTGTGCATCTAATCTAAAATAAAAAGTTTACTGTTAAACTCCCATTGCATCCTTACAGTTACTGAGGCGCATGCATGGTACATCACAACACACTGACACGTGAAGTTCACTAACCCTGATGTTCCTCCTGGGAACGTACCTGGGATTTGACTGTGCTCTGCACAAAGAGCAGTGGTGTATTTCACAGCCACAGCAGAAAGCATTTTTGATGCATCTAAGTTGGTATGCTACCTCAGCCATTGTTGTTTTTAAAAAAAAAAAACCAACAAAAAAACACCCCAAAAAACCCCTCACGATCAGTGACTAACCATCAGTGGAAGGACTTGAAGGTTTTTTGAGGTAAATTACTATCTCACATGCTTACGTGTTTTCATTTCTCGTTCACATCAAGAGCCTTTTACACCTGGAATTTGGTGCCTATGAGGCAGTGTCAGTAGGGCCTCCTGCAACAGAAGCTGTTGGTGGACACAAGGTGTGGTTCCCCACACAGCCTGAATTTGTGTTTGCTGCTGCCTGTTGCTTTGCTGTGCCATATGGGCTCTTTTGGTGTCCCATGGCCTCTTCCAGTTCTTGCTCTTCACGTCCCTCTGCTCATCAGCTGTTGGTGTGTAGTTAGAAGTCTGCACTTGGGCTTCAGTGTAAGACACTAACTTTCTAATTGAGCCCCTGAGTTTGCTAGGCAGCAACATAAGCTAACCCAAACCACCTGGCAGTGCTACCCTCCCCAGTGGCCGAAGGTACTTTGGCCACCCTGTCCCTGTGCAGCCAGGAAAGCAGCCTGACTGTGGTTAGCTAGCTTGCTGCCTGCAGGCACACTGTGAGAGTACCTGCTGTAGGGGATTTGGTGTAGGGCTGCTAAAGGTTGCTGAATTCCTGTGGGTGTTTGCTTGCCTGGCTGTTGGAGTCTGCGTGGTTAGGGAGGTCTCTTAAGGTCACTGCAGCGCTCCCTTCTGCCCCAGCTTGCATCCTGTTCCACACCAGGGTTCAGCTGCAAGGACTTGCCCTTCAGTCCCTCCAGAAGCATTAAAGAATGAGCAAAAAGCAGGGGTGGCCTCCCTCAGATATTACAGAGCCAGAGGACAATCCTGTCCCCACGCTGCCCTGGTGCTTGGGGAGATGGGGTGTGCGTGGGCAGAGCTAGCCTGCCTATGTTCCTCTGCTGCCTGGTGCAGACCCCTCCATCCTGAGCACACTCAGCTGCAGCAACTGATGTGCTGCAGGAACAGCTCATCAGGCAGCATACCTGCTGCAGGCATCCCTCAGAGAAAGCCAGCCGCTCCCAAACAAGCCCCTAAGCTAGTCACCAGCAATCAGGGACCTGCCTGTGCCCTCTTCATCAGAGGGCACCAAGGTCATGCCTCCAGCACTACAGTGCTGATTCACTAGGGATGCACAGCTAGATGATCTTTAAGGACAAACAGCACATACCTAGGTAGGGATGTACTGTGTGTGATGGAAGAAGAGCTACTGACAAGGTTGGGAAAAGGGGCTTGCCCTTATCTTAGGGAGGCCAGCATCGTGAGTCATCTCCACAGCTGTAAAGGTGGCATTTCACTCTTGGGACTTACTCATTCCTTCTGGAAGACATGGATCCGTAAGTAGCATGGGGAGTGAATCAGGCACTTTCTCAAGCATCAGCAAATGGAAATAGAAGAGCTGGCTGACACACAGAAACCATATCAGAAGAGCAGGATATGGTGGTGTCTCCCTTGCCTTGGACAACCCTCTCTTCAGCCCTTGCAAGGAAAAGCAGTTGAATAGAGCATAGCTTTGTTCCCAAAGAGGTTTCTGTTACAAGTCCAGACACACCCTCAGCCACAGAAGGTGGACAAAGCAGCCTGGGTTCCTTCATGTCAGGCCAGTGTGGGATTTGGTGTCACTCTACTTCACAGTCTGCCTGGAGAATAAGGAATGGGAGGAAAGGCAGGCCAAAAGGCTCCTGTCTTTCTCCACAGGTGACAGAAGAAGGCTAAGACAACACCTTGAGACTGGCCACCTGCAAGGCCTTTGGGAGGTGAGGGACAAGCCCCAGGCAAGATACATAAGCCACTGAAGTACTCTCTAAGTTTGCGTATTACATATGGATTGTGTACACAGAACTACCAAAAGCTAGGCTGGAGGGCGGTATGCCCTGCCCCATGACCACCCCCTGGGCAGGGCAGCTCTTGGTGGAGCTAAGCCAACGTGCATGGACACATCCTTCCGTGACCATTCTCAAGCTGTGGGGCTAAGAATCCTGTGGGGGAAGGCCTGGTAGTGGACAGAGAGAACATGGCTGGGGTCTTCCCCACCCAGTGCACCCAGGCCACCAAACAGCCTGTCACAACAATGGGGGTACCCTGAACTGCTGGAGGAGACAAAACATGGCAGCTGTAAGGGCTGTGTGTTGGCGGGCAAGGAGCTTGGCACCCACATCTGGGCAGCCTTGCCTGCGAAGCTGCTGGTGAACAGCCTGCACAAGCTGGTGGTAGGTGCCCACCACATCCACGAGCGCGGCCCCAAGCTCCTGCTGCCTTTGCCTGCACAGCTGGCAGTGCGTCACCTGGAAGCAGGCCACTGCCAGCTGAACCAGGTGGTCGAATGTCACCCT
The DNA here is from genome assembly GCA_013389945.1 of Fregata magnificens. Taxonomy (NCBI): domain Eukaryota; kingdom Metazoa; phylum Chordata; class Aves; order Suliformes; family Fregatidae; genus Fregata; species Fregata magnificens. The sequence continues at coordinate 86,537 of WAAD01021479.1, read as the reverse complement.
CAGCACACCCTGCAGCTCTTTGAGGGGCTGCTCTGTTTTCAGGAGCTCCTGGCAACTGGACAGCAGGTCCCGGGAGGCTAAGCCAAGGGCACCCTTGCTCTCAGCACGCTGCTCTGCACATTGATCTTGCAGGTGGGTTGCTTGGTTCCCAGAGAGCTTCCCCACAACCTCCTGAAGCTCTGTGGTGTAGGCTAGGAAGCAAGAGAAATCTGCAGGGCTCATCCATGCTTGGTCCTTCAGCTGGCTGAGGGCTTGGACATGAGGGTCCCACCATGCCACATCCCTAGCAATGGAGACTGGGTAACTGCCCACAGGGGTCCCAGGAAGACTGCGGCTGCTGGATGGTGGGGTGGTGAGGGGTGCCAGGAACATGCTGCACATGGGGATGCTGGTTTTGTGCTCCCCGTCATCATCAGGCCTGTGGAAGCAGCTGATATAGGACAGCTGACAACTGCACTTCTCCATCCCAAGCTGTGGCAGAGACGTCTTCTTCACTGTGGAAAAACCTAAGGACCTGGTCATGACGGGGTCAGAAGGGGCCTGCTCTTCCTTGTAGTTAAAGCAGAGGAAGGAGTGTGTTGAAGCCCTATGGTCTCCTGCTCTTTTCCCCAACGAGCCCAAGGGAATTGGGCTTGAGGAGGTGGAAAGCCCTAGAGATGGAGTCAGAAGAGAGTCTTTCCCTGCCTCAGTAGCCTGTTCTCTGGGAAGAGGAGTCTGAACAGTCTGTGGCTGTTTGTGAGCCACATTTCTTGCTTCTTTTCTGGACTCTCCTTCATCCAGCCCCTGGCTGCTTACCATCTCTTTGTCAAAGGGTGGTCCAGCTGGGGATGTTTGCATCTCCCTTCTGACAGCATCAGCCCCCAGGCACCCACTGGTCTTCTGAGAGGCCAGAAGCTCTAGTGGGATATCTGCCTCTTCCTGAGATGGGCTGGGTGATGTGAGGTCTGTCCTCACCCCAAATGAGAGCCAGGAGAGGCGAGTTATAACCCCTGAAGTGCTGCTGCAATCTGTTAAGAGCTGGGTTGCATCTGGAAAACCCACATGATTTTTATTGTGCACTTTCCATAAGGCCTCCTTGTTTATCACTTGTCTGCTTTTTGCCTGTGACAAGGCACTGTCACTGCTGTTTTCAGCACAGCTGTCACAATTAGCTTTTCTTTCTTCACAGGGAGCTGGGAGAGGCTCCTCACACACTGCTTGCCTCCCAGCCGTGCAGAGCAGTTCCTGGTCCTGAGCCACCTCATGGGGAGAGGCCACACTGGGGCCATGAGCTGATGGCAGCAGTGTCTGTTCATTAGCAGGGCAGGTCACCTCTTGGCCCAGGAATGCGGGTGCATCACCAGCCTTGTGCTGGGCTGCCGTCGCCTCACCCACCTCCTCCAGTGCCACTCGGGCCAGCCAGCCTCCGGTGGCCACAGAGCTCTCCTCACTTGGCCACCCAGTATTTTTCTTCATGGAGGAACTTTCCTGGGCACCTCTGCTTTGTCCCCCAGGAAGAGGCACAGCTTCCTCCAGGGACATGAAAGGTGGATATATAGCATGTGCAGGTTGGAGGCCACCGTCCACATGTATGGCAATGCCTGCACTCTCCTCCCTGTGCTGGTCACCCTGCAGGCGAACAGCTGAAATGGAAGAAACCACTGAGTCAGTCACTGATTTTGTTTCCATGGTGTCAGGCTCCATTTCCATCAGGTCAGAGGATGGGTTTGTGCTAGCAGTGTCCCTTGGGGCCTGGGTGGCAGCAGGAAGTCCCAGCTCTGCATCCTTCTTGATGTTCTCTGAGGAGAGTGCAGTGGGGGGCTGAGCAAGGAGTGGTGGGGGGGGTGGCCAAGAGCAGCAGCTCTGCAGAGAGCCTGGCAAAGCCAAGGGGAAAGTGACCTGCGAGGTGTAATTGGTTTTCAGGAAAGATCTCCTCTTCCTCATGCTCTTGGCATATGTCAGCTCCTCCTCCTTTCTGTGTTTCTCCCTTGCTGTCTGCCTTGTCATCAGGGTTTCCCCCAAGCTGTAACACCTTGATTTCTTTAGGATGCAGGAGGAGTTGTCTGTACCCTCCCAGGATGTCATATTGTAGCCTGCTGGCAAAAAAAAAACATGCAAGTCAGGAAATAGCCCCAGGCAGCAGAATATCCATGCATCTATGCAATGGGCCAAAAAGCTCTTAACACAGGTCCTGCAATTGCAGACATAAATGTTTGGCAGCAAAGCCTGGCTCCCAGGTGCCAAAGGAAACTGTCTCTTATGTTACAATCAAGCACCTACTTAGAATCAGCTATGTCAGGAAAAATAAAGAGTCTGGGCCTGCGGCTGCGAAGACCCAAGTCCAGTATTAGTGATGAAGGGCGCTGGATATTCTCTCCCCTTGTTTACTGGAGTCACTTGATCTGACTGCAGGTACAGCTATAATTCTCAAATTTGGTGATATTAGCAGCAGCTACAGAGAGCACTGCCTACCGCTGTAGATTTATTAACATTGAATGGAAACATTATCAGAAGTTCCCGGCCTGGATATTTAGATGATAAAAATTTCCAGACATTACAACTTTGTGCCTGAACATGGTCTTGTTACCATGCATGAACGCAAAAGCCAAAATTGTTCTAACTACACAAAACAAATTCTTAAGAAGGTCAGTTAATGTTGAAAGAGCTGATTACTTCAGAAACAAGAATCCTCTCCTTTCTGAAAAAATACAACTACCAGGGAACTGCTCAGCCACAGGACTCCTTGACCCAGTTACATGACATGCCCCGACCTGAAAACTATTTTTGATCTTGGGGGTGCATGGAACAATAACGTTTTACAGCTTTTAGCTCTCCTCAGCTTGAAGGAAGGTAGCAGAGTGAAGGTACTGCCTAACAGTGGGAATATTTGCCATAAAGCTCCCTGTCAGTGCAAGCACACACATCTTTCCTGTGTTCTGTTTCTGGGACTTATTCTTTTCATCATTGAAGATTCAGCTGCATAGAAGGATGCACTGAACTTACTCATGCAGCATGTTGGCTTCAGGATCAGGTAGATCATATGCATCAGTATTCTGGAATTCCTGCAGAAACCTGGGGACTTTCCAGAATGCCAGACTCATTTGAAAACTGACTTTTTCTGGGATCCAGTGATTGGATGTGATGACAAATCTCCCTGCAAAGTTGCAGCTCTGACCCCTGTGTGCACATCCACTGTATTTCTGCTGAAGAGTGGCTTATGGAGAATGGGTGTTCAAAGGTCCTTCAAAAATATTGGGAAAACTATGAAGAGCTGAAAAGATGATCTCTCCAGGAAGACTGACGAGGGAAACAGGCAACACCCTAGCCTAGGTGGTGGAAGGAAGGTGAGCTGCAGCGAGTGGGTGAGGGTTTACCTGCCAGGGCATCCGGAGGGCTGAGCCTGTCTGCAGCATCGTAGAACTCTTCCTCAGAGCTGGTGTCACCAAAGCCTGGGGGCGGTTCCAAAATGAGGTCGCTCACCTCTGGCGTCCGCTCTGCTCCACGTGGTGCCTCTTCCTGGGCAGACCCCTCTTTCCAAGGTCTTCTTTGAGGGCTGTGACTGATGTTGCTCCTCTCCACGCTGCCTGCAGGGGATATGCTATAGCACAGGCTGTAATAGCCCATGGTGCTTCTGTCAGACAGCTTGGTCTCCAGCACAGACGAACCAATGTCTTCCACTCTCTGCTCAGAGGGGTTGTCTTCACACCCAGGCTCCTCTGCATGTGGTATCTGCAGGAAACAGAAGTAGTCCCTGGCTTCTGCCCTCCTGGAGTCTCCTGCAGCGTGAATGGGGAAGAAGCTCTCGTCTGAGCTGCTCATCTCCTGCACTGTTGGTGTGTAGAAGTGGAAGAACTCCGGCCTGGAGGAAGAGCAAGCTTCCAACTCGTCTTCCTCTAGTGCATCCATAGAGTCACTGGAGCCACTTGTCTTAAACCCTCGGCTCTCGGTGTTGGCTGAATCTGAAGCCTCGGATGTGCTGTCTGTTGCATTGTCACCCCCACTGCATTGGTCACTCCCCCCAGCCTGGGGCTTTATGCTGTCCTTCTCCAGGCTGTGGAGGTCTCCCAGCTCCTCGTTGCACAGAGGATGGGTGCTGCTGCATGCTGTACGAGTGTCCAAGCAATGCTCTGAGGAGGAATCCAGCTCCCAGGAGTCTTCAGAGTCACTGCAGGTTCGAGATTCGTACCCTGGGATTTAAACACATCTATCAGCCTGTCCTTTGCAGTGGCAAGCAGGAACAGCCAGACAAGGGTTATGAACTTGTCTGCACAACAGGGACTCAAAGCCCAGAGAGCTCTGCCCTCACTTGCTCATCAGCAAACAAGGTGAATATGCAGTCTGACCTGCAGGGCCATAACCTGGCAGTGGAGGCTTGGTCCCTCCTGCCTGCTTTGCCTGGTTTTACTGCAGAGCAGTACCAGAGGCAGCTGCAGAACAGCAGCCAGCTAACTCGTTGCCTAAAGCCTCAGTCTGCAACCCGTAGGAGGCTGGAGTTATCCTGATGAGGGATAGCACAGCATGGCAAACAGATCCTCTCTCTCCTGGCCAAGGTATGCCAGCAGAGTGGAGGTTCTTCAGGAGGCTGGTAAAAGAGCACAAGTGCTCAGTGGCAGGTTTGCCATTTTGATGACAGGCACTCAGCTTTCACTGCTTGCAAAAAGCTGACAATTACTGCTGCTCTTCCCCTGCCCAACATGTCTGGGGTTGATGGAAACCTGGCACTGCCTGCAACAAGGCTGACAGTCTAATAATTTGCAGATGCCACCGCATGCCCCTAAGCTACTGTTCTAGCATGATGCTATTCCCATGAGGGAATGACACTCCTAACACTGGAGGATCCACCCACTTTCTCCCCATCCTTTGGCAAAAAAATGGCTGATCTTTTTTTAAACCTTCTTCAGCTGAGACACGGTGCAGTTGCTGTTTTTTCTCTCCCCAGGTAAATATGGAGACATTTGCATCCACGAACAGTCTGTAATAGCCAATGATGAGGCAGACGAGATCTTTTGCACTGTTTGATTCCNTAGACAAATATTGCTTGTACCACAATCTGCAGGAACATGCTGCACACTGAGAAGACATTCCCTCACTCCCATACCACCATCATTGCAGAGCACTCTGGGTTTGCATGAGGCACAGAGAAAGAACAGAAATTGTTTTTCTTGCATTTTGTTTCTTTGATATGTCTCTCCGATGGAGGACAGCAGGAAGAATCACTTTTCTTCAGTCATTTTGTATTCTTCCTACGAGCTTTCCCTTCTGAGTCTGTTCTAAGCCTTTTGTACTGATGGCACCATCAGCTAAATGTCAGATTTTGAAAAGAATAGATGGTGTGAATGACTCCCCCCACCCCCTTGTTCTCTGGCCCTGACACAGCCACACACTGGCCATCATGAAAGCACCACTTACCTTCAGATCCTGCAGGTAGATTTTCACCATGCTCACTTTTTCAGACTCCTCTGTAAGCTCCACCCTGCTGATGTTTGCAAACTCTGCCAGACTTGTTACGATGTTGAGCTTGTTATTGATAATCTGGCTCACCCCATACTTGGCACCCACCAGCAAGGCAACATACGATTCTCTGTCCTGTAGCTGTAGGGGGAGAGGTTAAATCTGTAGCCAAAATCTGAGGAGGAACCCATTCACCTGTGCTGGGCAGGGACTCCTCAGCCACCCGATCTTGTGTAGTATCTTTTAAACACTGGAATCTACAACTGGGCTGTAACCAACTGCAAAGGGAGCCCCTCGTTACTTACAGGCTGTCAGGTCACCTGCTCCTGGCCATTCTCTTCTCTGGCTTGGAGACCACCAGTTTCCCGGTGCCCCCAACGTAGGGGTGCCCCCAGGGTGGCCCCAGAGATGCACCAGCCATCTGGCAGATCCAAAGAGGTGGTCAGCAGCAGGTTGCTATCAGAAGTGTCACCTGGCAGGCTGCGCCACATGGACCTAGCGAGACCTATTGGAGCTGGCTAGAAACGTCAGGAAGGCATTTTTGGTTTTGGAAGAAATGTCAATACTTTCTGTTAGGATCAGACACTTAAAAAAATGAATTAACACCCATATAATTTGGCAGAAATATCTCAATTTGCACACAAGTGTAAACCTAGACATTACTGCAACCCATCAGTAAGGTCCTCCTCTGGTACAGACCTACCTACACTGCTCAGCTCTCAAACCAAGAAGCCTCTTGTGAAAAGAGCCATGTTCTTTTTTACAGTAAGGTTTAAGAGTGGCCAATATCTTTTCAAGAGTTTTTGAAACCCCCCCAGATCTCTTAAGTACTTTATGATATACAAAAGCTAGACAGAGCTCGTCTGAAGAGCAAGAGTCACAACTTTCAATTAGAAAAATATGCGTAATTACTGTGTAGGCTGGTATGTTCAATAGAACTTCAATAGAACTATGCTGAGTTACCCTAACAGAGTCCCTTACCAATATCTATCATGATGTCCCAGGACAGGTAAAAGTGGTATGACTGGAGCAGGCTGAAACAGCATCACCAGAGCTAATGTTACATTTTCTATGAGCATCAAAGCAAAGGCAGGGAGGGAGACTTAGTAAGAGGTTGCTAGTCTCACAACAACAATCAATTTAGAAAAACATTTAAACATTTCTGCTTTAGATAGGGTTTGCTTTGGTTAAGACATGATCTTACCCACTGGTGAAGAAAAAGGGTTAAAACTGCTTCTTGTGCCCTATCTTTGCAGTTATTGTCCAAGTACACTGCTGTAAGAGATGCACAAAGCGAGGCAATAAACCAGTATGCCAAAACCCAATTACGTAAATACACAGCACTCATACCATCAGGGTGGCATTAAAGATCTTCCCATTGTACATCTTCAAGTCTCCCAGTATTTGCAGGTAGCTCAGGCGCATTTGGACTGCTGCGAGCATATGCTTCGTTTTGCAAGAGAAGAAATACTGTTTAGGAACATGACAGACAAATAAGGTTTGACAGGTAGCCTGTAGGCTAGAAGATGTTATTTTCATACAGGACTTAGTATTTGACCAACACATCTAGCTTGGTCTGGATAGGCGATAGATCTGTACAGGACCATCCCACATTACCACATTTGCAATCTGGCAATCCACAAGCAAACTGCAACAGAACACACTATGCAGGGAAGCTAGGGTGCGTGTGCAGCAGAGGAAGTTACAAGAGGAAAAGATAGGAGAAAAGCCCCAAGTGGTCCCGTTCCCTCTTTGGCCCTGAGAGATGCTGCCGCCATCCTGGGAGGCACCTTGAACCCAGGGTATGCACACTACCTTCTGCCGAGGGTCCAGTAGCACCTGGTTCCGCTTCATGTGGTAGCTGATGGCTTTCTTGATATCCTTTCCTCTCATGTTTTGAAGCAAAGTTGGTGAGATGAAGTTTTCGATTCCCCAGTCCCTCCTGCCAGAAAGACGGGAAGGGAGCAAAGGGGGTCCCAGCTGTGCTGTCCCACAGCAACGCAGGAATGTGCAGAAGGGCAGCTGGCCGGAGGCAGAGAACAGCAAAGGCACCACACCAGTCTGGGATACACTGAGCCTTAGGGTGCTGTAACATGTCCGGACAACTCATGCAACATGACTGCCTCACTCAAATTCACTTCTATGTGCATCTGCTACCGGGTCAGGAGATGGGGTTCGAGGAACATGCACTTTGATGTGTTTTCACATGGTTGTTTTCACATGGTTATACAGGAGACAATCTACAAGCTTAGTCAGCGTAATGGTCCCAATCTCCCCTTGCCACCAAGAGGAAGAAGGTTCTGTCTTTACATTCATTTTACTTTGGTTACAAGATGATTACATTTTAACATCTCCAGCTCCCTAGACCCAAAAATGTGTTCTGCTGAAGAGTTTATTCAGCCCAAGCATTAAATATCCAGGAACTAAGAATGCTGCAGTTGTCTGTAGTCGCTTCTCACTCTCCGCTAACCGCACATGGTTGGGTACTTCTGGCTGCATGCAAGGAATCAGCGGTGCTTGCTTGGGCTGGCAGAGGCTCAGTGGTGCAGTTACCACACAAATGTCTGTTATTTAATGATTGGCCCATCACAAATTCTTAAAGCAGGGTTGTTATTTAGGGCAAGTGTGGTCTAACAGCACTGACATGCAGCACAGCACACCTGCTGCTTGTGAAAGCATTTTTTGTTTGGGTTCCCCCCCCCGCCCCAGATCCCATTACTTCACACAACCTATCACTTATACTGAAATTAGATATTTCTAATACAGTTCTGGTGGATGAAAAGATGTAAAGTACTGGCTGTGCAAAGTTGATGATTATCCTCTCTCCCAACTATAGCATGCAAATCTTAGTATACTGGCAGGAGCAGCCTGGGTAACCATAACTATGTGAGAGATTTGCAATTTCATGTCCCTGCTCTAGCTACAGATCAGAACTTCCCTCTGCTTAGGGACACGCCCAGATGTTATACTGTTCATATTATTCAAGCAGCTCAGCAGGTTAAAGACAGGGAGGCTCTTGAAGTCACCTTGCCCTAAGATGACTGGCACAACTAAGACTGCAATCTCTTTGGGTCAGAGACAGTCTTCTATCCAGAGCTAAACACTGGGCAAACATAGAGCTGATGCCACTTCTAGTTGGCTCCTTCTTTTGCCAGGCTTAGTCACAACATAACAGAAATTTGGGAACTTACTCAATGTATTTCAAGGATACTTTCTGTGGCTGAGCACAAGCATAGATCCTCTCCTGTATGTGCAGAGCAGCCAGACGTAATGCCACACTGCATTTCATTTCCACAGCAAATCTTTCCTGAAGCACATCGCTGCAGCTCTGGAACAAACAGAGCTGAATTAGCATGATGATGGGAGCTCAAGAAGAAGTCAGGATAAGACCTCTGATACGACTACCGTGCGTCAAATAAAGGGAGCCACCCAGCTCATTTCAATCTCATTCTGTTGAAAAGCCAGGCATATTAAGTTGATTCAAGAATTTAAGGCAAGTTGAATGCAAATGCTCTGTTCTTAAGTGCTCTGCATTTCACACATATAACTGAACTGGCCTGAAGTATGCTTTGGTTTAAAGCGGAAATGAGAATTGGGTGAGAAGAGATCCTAAAGCATGGAATGCCTCGATTTCACCTGCAGGTAGAGATATTCGAAGGCAACTGGGTCTTCCTGCAGGAGGTCTAAGGGATCCTTTGGGACAAAGCAAACTCTGAAGAGGCACCGGTAGTCGTGAGATTCTCTTTTTTGGACCACCTGCAACAGACAAACAGCATCACACCACAACTACTGCTGTAGTTCATAAATGCATAGTAAGCCTCCAGCTTGTATGAACTCACAGAAATAATTTAAAGCTACTGGCAAGTGGGATGGGTGCAGATTAGCCATTGTCCTTAGCAAATACAAGGAGACATCACTAGTGTTTGTAATTTTATCTTTGATTCTTTTTCTGGCTTTTGCTTCTTCCTGTGGTAGCTTGGAAGTCCTTTGACAGCAAAACTTCATTAAATATCCATTGATCTCATATACTTGCAGTATGGCTTCAAGGCCATATGGTAACAGAGGAAGGGGCAAGCTTCTCTGCTTTTAAGTTCAGTCATAAGATACAGCAGCCCTAAACAGACACTTGGATCATCATTATAATGTCAATACAATGTTAACACCCCTGGGTTATATATTAGTGTGTTTTATTCTGGGCAAATCCCATACAGGGGCACCAACTGAAACAAAGCAGAAATTCTCAGGCAGACGTGCTCAGTGGTTGGATAGTGTTAGCTGCATCACAGTGGGTCACCAACCAACAAAGTCAACAGCATGGAGATGAGAGTCCCAAACAGGCACATGCTCACAAATTGGATTAGCCCAGAATTCCTAGCAGAGCAACAGAATTGCTAACAGAGCTAACCTCATGTTTGCAGGACACAAACTTTTGATTTAGAATTTAATCAAAGTGGCACCTGGCTGGGTGCTACCTCTGACTACCTAGACAACTGTAAATAGCTGGCTACGCAGCTATTTTAAGATTGTCTCAAATAGTCCTCTGTAGATGGGCCGATCTGACAGGTGGCACAAAGCATGCTTATCCCCGATTGCTCTACATGGTCCAAGCAATGGGTTTTGCTCTGTGAGCTCTCTAAATGGAGTGAGACGCTTCTGAAAGCACCATTTCTCCAGGGGCCCTGGTTAATGCAGTGGTAACACAGGCAGCAAGCAGAGAGAAGAGGACAGCACCTCTGGAGGTGGGGCCAAGCTCACTCCCTCTTGTGACACCTGCAGAGCTGAGCTCTCTCTGCACCTCGCTGACCACAATTCATTGGTGCTGGTGCCCCCCTCCAGCATGGCTTGCGGGGCCACGCGAGGGGCTCTCCTCACCTGCTCGATGAGCTCCTCCTCATGCAGCAGGTGGATCTTTGCCACGTTGTACTGCTCCTCCAGAGCAAGGGCAAAGTGTGCAATGTTCCGGATGGAGAGCTTCTCCTTCAAGGTGAGAACAATGTCCTGGAAAGGGAAGGCACATAGATGGTCAAACAATTTAGACACAGTTGCTGAGCACCGGTAGCACGCTACATGAATGTGGATGATTCTAGCCTGCCACTGGCAACCATGTGGGACAACCACTGGCAGTGGCCAGACACAAAATTGTCTGCAGCCAAGAACATGCTTGGTGCTGCAACACAGAGCAAAATTTTTAGCACTGTTTCACAGGAAACCAGTGCCTATAGGATATACTGCCTTTCCCTCTTCACTAATAGCTTCTGAACACATTGACCTAGACAAACCACAGAGATCTCAAGGTTAGAGAAAGCCTGCAAGTTCATCAGAAGTGGAGGTACAGGAGATGGCAACCACTTTGGAACACCAAACACAAGCTTGGCAGTTAGCAGCTGTGCTATCCCAGCTGGATGTCTGAGCAACAAAAGAATATGCCAGCCAGGCAGTCAGCAGGACAGGGGTGACAGACATCCATGTCCACTGATGCCAGCCAGCTGGTAAGGAAGGGAGTCAAGGGAACTGCAGGGGAAGCACAGGAAGCACAGATAAAAGGAGGACAACACATGTCAGTAGATCAGGAGGACAAGGTAGCAAAACTGCAGCTTGCTGTGGTAAGAGTGCAGTAAGATGCAAACTTCAAGGTGTAATAGACAACAAATCCATTTCCTAGAGTTGCATGTCCTGGGCTGCTTCAGGCTGAAAGTTTTGGCCTTACAGTTTTTAGTTTCATGGTGTTGAGCACTTTCTGTTACCCTCCATCCAAATGTTTGCTGTTAACCATTCTAGCTTTCTAGAACTCTATGACACTTTTTGAAGAAACTACAAAGAACTGGTGAAAAACACTTCTCCCCACCAATAAACAAGAATTTGACAGCTTAATTGTAAAAATCTTACCAAATTTGACTGAAACTGGTGTTTTAATTGTATAGAGAATTCTGTTGGAATACTAAGTGTAATGGAAATAACTAGGTTTATTTTTGGCAAACAGAAAACATTACATAAGGCTTGACGGAGTACAAATTGAAAGAGAACTCCTTTGACTCACTCAAGCCTCTTGAGGTAAACATAAATGTTTGACTTATCTCAGTTTTAAGCAAGGATCTCTCAAACAGCAAAGGAACTTTTGAAAACACCTAGCTTAGGACACATTTTACCCATTTGAGCGTTTCTGTGAGGACACTGGTGAGGGTTGCACTCAACTCCAGTAGGGAAAAAATTGTCCCAGGTCCTTGCTTTATTTCATTATTTTCTTTTTCTCTGCTCTGCAAGTCACAAGACTTGCAGAGACTTACTTGCATGAGAGACCACAACAGTTTTGTGAAGTTTGGATGAATAAACTCCTCCTTTTTGAGGAAAGTTTTCAGTGCATTATAATTAAAATCTCCTTGCTTTTCCCCTTAATATTCTTTCAGCCTAATAACTCCAGAATGTCTGTCCATCGTGCATCTTTTCCACAGTAACTGCACTGCTGCAGGACATCATATATCCTTTGAAGAAATTATGGCCTCCAATCACTGTGCACAGGCAAATCTTATTAACTCCAACATAAACATTGAGCAACTCTAAAGGTCAGGCTAGAAAAATTTAAAGTTTGTAAGCCTGTGTCTAAACATGGCAATTATGGAAAGTACTAGATTAATGGCTCTGGAGAGCAGCATCTTGTACTTTAAAGAGAATGATGGTAACTTGTCTATAATGCCTCCAAGCACAAGTGACCCTACGGAGGTGGTACTGCTTTTCCATCTCAAGCGGTTAATCAGTTTTCATGTCTCCACAGGACAATGTTTTCACCAGTGCAGAAATGAGGCTGGAACACGGACAGGCACTTTACGTAATAACTGGCACAGTTGCACTTGCTGAGTTCACATGATATCCAAACCTGGACTCCACTGTCCATGTCCCAAGCCAGGAGACTTGTTCTCCCTCTCAGGGATGCACATTGTCACTGCTATATTAAACAACCTCCTCTGCATTCTGCCATATGGTTTCCAAGGAAAGCAACATTTGTGCGGACAGCTGCTGATTTGCCAGTCCCCCACCAACCTGTCCTCTTGCCCAACTTAAATCACACTTCACAAAGCTGTAGTGGTCTCATAGCCAAGTTCCTGCAAGTTCTGTGAAAATCGGTTGCTGAGAAGAAAACAGAGGTGAACCAAAGCAATGCCTCCTCTGCAGGAAGGGCATGGAAAATCCAGCATGCTCAGCATCAGCCGACAATCCTGTTCCCACTAGGTGGCCAATACAACCAAGAGGTTGCAAGTTCCACTGCATGCACCTTTGCTACTGGATTGAATGCAGGTGGTGGGAACAAAGACAGACAACCAAGCATCGTTACCTTCACAGTAGTGCTCGTCTCAAACCTGAAAGCCTTCGTCTGTCCATTCTCCAAATATACCTTGAGAATGTTGGGCATACAAAGAAGAGAATTCCCCTGCAGAACAAAAGCAACAGCACTAATCCTTGGACATTAAGCCTCCAGGCACCAGGCTGCTGTCTTACACAGCACATTCTGGTAAAAATGAAAATCTTTCTTTGGTTTTGCAATCTTCTTCTGTGGCACCAAGCTTTATTCCCTGATTATGCTTCTGGCACGGAACAAGGGAAAGAGAGCATAACAAATGCCTTTACCATAAAACTCCAGCGAGTGCAATAGCTGCACATGGCCCAGATATACCACTGTTCAGTTCCCACATGGCATAGGAAGATCTGGCAGATGCTGAAAGCTGAGAGCCATCCTCCCCGCTCATTACCAGAAAAGCAGCGATATCTCCCAGAAAAGACATCTTCCCATTACCAGGCAGCACTAACCCCCACACTGCCACTTTCCCACTGGCAGCAGCCATGACTTTAACTCAAGAGCTACCCAAACGCTCCATGCTACCATGAATACATCTTGCACACCACGGGAAGGCTGTAGGATTCAGCTAAACATGCAGTGGTACTTTTACTGAGCATTGCCCTAAGATGGGTGACTCTGGGGTTTTCCAAACAGGAGATGATGTCACCAGAGTTTCTTGAGATAAGTCTTAAATGCATTAGACAAGGCAATGACTCCCATAGCAAAAGCATGTCCATTAGGTGCTCTGAGAAGGGTCTGGGAACTTGGCCTCTGTCCTTCTGGGGCTGTCTAGCGCTGCACCTTTCAGCCTTCCACCTTAATACTTTAGCAGAGCTCATTTGCACCTTCCTTCTTGTTTTCAGCCTTATTCTTCTTGTTGTTCAGTGCTGAGAAGGTTTACTCCTCCACCCTTGGAATTCCCATTCAGCATATCTTTCTTATGCTCTTGGACCAGCACGTTCCTCCAATCTTAAGGACTTTATCTACTTGTCATGACAGTCTCAAGGTTAAGAATGGCATTTCTAAGATGATCTTTCCTATGTTCCATTTGCTGTGCAACATGTTATAAATCTCACAGCCTTGGTCCCTGTTGACAGAGAGCCCATAAACCCTGGGAGTACTACCAGAACAAACATAAAACACTTCTGAGTCTTGTTCCGTGTTCCTTCCCTCCCTGTTTTGTGGGGTTCAAGCTGCCTACAGTCATCACTGAGGAAAAAAGAGTGAACACTGCCACTGTTCCTGAGCCCAAGCTCTAACTCCTTCGTGCTAAGTAGCACAAACACATCACATCTTTGACAGGCTTTGGGTCCTCCATCCATTTCAGAAAAGGGATGCTGGTTTACACCAACTGCACATTTTCTCTGGTAGCTCCCGCAGCCACAGATTATCATATGAATGGGGCCTTGTACAGCCAGCACACAGGAGAACTTGAAATCTATATAGACAAATTCATATACAAATTAAGTATCACCACTCTCCTGGTCAGATCCAATTAGCTGGCCAGAACGACCAGATGGGATTTGTCTCCTTTTGTGCAGGCTCTAATAGACTACTATGAATTAATTGTGAAAGGTTCTGCTATGGCTTAAGCAGCTGTACCCCTGTTACATGCTAGGTCCATGTTACAGCTAGGCCCACAGCTTCTAATAATACACTGACTGATGCTGACCTGAGGATCCTGAGGGACCTGTCAGTTATATGGAAACACATAAGTTTGCAACAGAAAATGGATAGAATTGAGGCTTATTAACAATTTATGTTCCCAAACTGGAGTTTCAGGTTTCAACTGCAGAAGGCAGCCTCTGCGTTCCTTCCAGTTGCCACAAAGACCATCTAGCAGTGCTCCATTAAGATGACAAGAGTAGCATATTTACTGAAACAGGAGGCTTTGCAGTTTTTCAGGGCCATTATAGCCATTTTGTCTGTCTTAATACATCAGTCCGCTGAAAGGAGAGCAGTTCCAAAACACTCAAGCAGAGTAGCTGTTGTCTGTGGTGAATAATGCTTTTCCAGTAAGAAGTCATAAATATGCAACAAATTTATTTACTATTCTTTTGTGCTAATATTTTACTGTTCAAAACAAGGTCCATATCCAACTGGTGAAAAGGGAAGCTAACACCAGTGGGACCCCAACACCCAAATGAATTTCTCTTGCCTTTATGTTCTCATTAAATGAATGGCAAACTATATATTGATTGTGTCCCTCCTCTGTGCTTGCAAAGGTATGATTAACTTAGCTCAGCACAATATTGATAGAGGCTTTGTAAGAAGTGCAGAGTACAGCATTCCCTCTGGAAGTGCCTTCTTTGGACTTCTCAGGACCTACCTTGCAATCAGTAAGTGAATGGCACAGATCTGAGACCTCCATGCACTGCCACACCAGTGCCAAAGCTCTGACTGAAACAGCTCCATGGAAGCTCCCAAGCAGATACTAGTGTGAACCTCCAGCTATAAGAAAAAGCAGAGACTGCTGGCATTTTTGGGTCTGGCTGTATCCCATGACCAGCCTTGCCCAAAGCCTCTCAGTTATCTCTGCCTGGGACCACTTCCAGAGCACATCCTCCTCTTCCCCACTCCCTGCCTTGTGAGCTCTGTGGGCTGTGTGTCACGTCTCCCAGCCATGAGGGGTCCAGAACCTTGCTCCTATGTCAGGAAGGGTGGCCCAGCTGCCATAATGCTCAGGCAGGATCCCAGATGGACCTGTCATTAAGATCTGAGGGATGTGAACACAGCTCTTGGTAGAGCAGAGACAAGCCTTGCAGCAGCTCTAGCACATCTGGCAACAACTTGGCAGGAAGGAAAGGATCCCAGAGTCTAGAGAGACTTACTGGCAAACGTGTCAGGAGTCACATCTGACCCTCTCCTGCCCTGGAGAGCAGGCCAGAGAAGAGTAAGGAGTCCTGACATGCCTGGAGTCAGGTACAGTTGCCAAAGCATTTGCACTGTGCCTATTAATATGCTGGTGACACCCATGGCATCTCTGGCTGCACCTCTGCCCTGGTGCAGGGGAAGAAGAAGAAACGCCTGCCACAGGGAAGGCTCTTCCTGAGCTGGGTCAGGAGAGTTCCCTACCACCAGAGATGGGAAAAAAGAGACAGCCTAGAAGCCAAGACTAAAAGGGTCTAGTGGCTGGTTCATCACCACTGCAAAGTGCAAAGAGGCAAGATTTGGTCAGACCTGAACAACTGAACAGCACTAATGAGTAGGGAACAGAACTGGGGGATTTTGACCACTGAAATTTTTAATTCCAAAAGGAAAAAGTGAAACTCAACAGAGTTAAAGACTCCCAACTGACCCCAGTCCATCCCAACTACATTGAGCTTAGTAAGTTACACAGAAAGAAAAAGGAAACATTTAAGAGCTTTTCTCACTTCAGGGAAGCTACAAGTGTTCTCACTGCTTGTCCTTTTTTACTACAGGTAGACCCATATCTACCCAGCTCATCTGTTATCAGTGCTAGAAACCCTGTGACAAATTTGCAGCATTCCTCCAGCAAGCCATGATCTTGTTTCACGTAAGAACAGATTGGCTCAGTTTACAGATGGTCTATTATGGAAGCAGCTGTGAACGCTCTGTGGAAACCCCCTGCAAGGATGTGAAGCACAACAAGCTGCCACCTTATCAGCAAAGCAAAGTCACCAGTACCAAATTCTCTGAACATAATGCTACCTGAACACTGCTGAAGGCCAGGAAGACATACCCCAGCTACTTTGGCAGCAAATAAACCTGGCATGGACAGTAGGATTCACCTCTCATCTTGAGGGTTAGGATCTGTCATGCCCAAACTTCAGTCTAGGTTTACTATGGAGAGATTAGCACCTCAAGAGATGACTACTACATCCCACAGCTGTGTAATGCTGGTTTGAAGTTTACCTGATGGTGAAATGACAAAAGGAGTACATGCAGGTGTTTTCCATTAGTCTAAGTAAGCAAATCAAAGACAAAACCCTCTGGAGATGCCAGCGCTTCCCCCCGATCACCAGTATGCCTAGGAAACCAGTTGGGACCAGATGCCTGGATGCATATCCAGGGCAGACTAGCACAGTGAGGGTGCAGCCACTCTGTAGGTACCAGCCACGTTAACCCAGCCCGGCATCTGTCCGCAGGAGTGACCCATTTCTTCCCGGCATGCGGTGCCCACAGCACCTGGCTGCAGCCATGCCCCACTGACCTGTGTGTGTCCATTGACCAGCACTTCCTCTGCGAACCGTACTTTCACCGGGTTTGTTTTTAGCCTTGCTCTCTTCTCTGCAGTAAGAAATGATGACTTAGGCCCACCCTGAAAAAACAACAGCACTCGGTTGGCAGTTCAGTCTGTTGCAGTTATGTACGAGAGGCAGAGGCCCACAGTACAGGCAGGGGTGCGATCACAGCCCATGCTGAAGCTGCTCACACCACACAGCCTCGCTCTTACGGGAACAGGGGTGGTGGTAGGAGTCTCAGCCTCCAGGCTTGCTACAGGCCTTTTTGACCTATCTGGGTGGTTGCTGCCTTCTGGACCCAAACCTAGCTGTCCAACAAGTGGACACACGTACAACGCATGCTGTACACACTCCTAATTTCACTGCATGTTAACCAGTTACTGGGTTTAGGCATCTCCCCAACTCCTGCAATGAAGCCAGGATCCTGGAGAACAACTGTTAATCTACCAACAGCTGGCTTGCAGTGGGGCTACACAGTACCATAAACCAACACATGCAGAGTGCCTTGCGGTGATAAACAAAACCCCCTGTCAGTGTATTGCAAGAATACAGCCGTGTATGCAGCACTTCCCAGCTCAGCTGGGCTTTCTAGAGCATACTCTCATAGTGCAAATGTTTAAGAAAACTGCCCAAGGCTAAAAAGCCAACTTGACTTCATTGCACTGTTGTCACATAACCGTGCTTTCACCATGACAGGGGCCTACCAAGCTCACAAGACACCACATGAGCCTACGAACCACTGACTTCTCATGCCCAAATGCCCTGCTCTTGCAAAGCACCATATTCCCTAAGAACAGAGGCAGTATCCCTCAGTATCCTTCCAGACAACTTCGATGTAGAGCAATTCCTACACTCTTGCCAGAGGCGTAGGTGTGTCCCAACCTGCCACAGCCCCATCTTGCCCCAAGGCCATTTGGCAAGGATGGAGGAAGGGAGGCAGGCAGGAGTCTCTGTGCCTGGCCAGCAAGCCCTTCCTAGAGTGTGCTGGGCTGTACAGAGCATCATGCCCTGCAGCTGCCCAGAGGAGGGCCAAGGCCTCCCACATCCCTTCTAGCGTGGCCACAGCAGCCCTGGCAGAGGGTCTGGTATCCGTCGATGGGAGGCGTTACCTCTCAGCTCTAAGCACAGCTGCCTTCAGAGTGGGGCAAGAGCCAACCCCAAACCCAAGATCAGCCTTGGCTGTATTTGGAGGTGTCCTTAAAGTGACCTGCAAAGGAAAAAACAAAAATGGGTTCGTGCCCCATTTGCTTCTCAACAATGCATGAAGGCCTGTGAAGGGTGTTCCAAATCCTGTGAAGGGTTTTCCAAATCCTTTTCTCTCTGAAAAGCCATTGCATTTTCCCCCTTTTGGCAGGCATTCAGGTCTCGCATAACTAACTCTCATTTTTTCCTTGATCTCCAGAGTCAGATCAAGCACTAGCAAGACTGACAGCCAATGTACTAGGCAAAGGAGATCAGATTAACAAAAGAGGAAAGCCACTGTTCAGTGGGCTTGCTTGAAGTTTGTCCGGTTACTTTGGCTTTGTGCACATCCGTTGAATGCCAACACCCGGGAAACTCTGGGCAGGAAAAATATATTTAAGAGATCTTCTCTTTAATGTACCTTTAATGAATGGCCAAGAAACCTCATGACTCTAAGCCTG
The DNA here is from genome assembly GCA_013389945.1 of Fregata magnificens. NCBI lineage: Eukaryota > Metazoa > Chordata > Aves > Suliformes > Fregatidae > Fregata > Fregata magnificens. The sequence continues at coordinate 67,929 of WAAD01021479.1, read as the reverse complement.
AGAGTTCCAGTAAGTCTTCTGAAGGAATCATCATTCTTGTTTCTAAGAATAAATCAAAATAAAAAAAACTCCAAACAAATGAAAAACACTCCCAAAATGCTTTCTGTTGTGGGGCAGGGGGGAAATCCCCCTCAGGCCACTTTCATACATCACAAGAAGCCAAAAAGCACACAAACCCAATTTTGTCCTTGCTTTGCAGCTCAGCTTTTACACACATTGAAATCCACGTGGATAAACACATCATGTTGGCAATACATGATGCCCTCTGGGGAATTTTATGCCACAGGAATGGGCAATCAGCACCAAAGTTTCGTACTAAAACTTTGCTTCTATTCCCAAAGTATGATCCACAGCCAGGTCCCAGCCTTTAACCAGATGGAGCCTGGAGAAAATGGGATTAGTTTTTCCAGCACTCAGAAAGGAAAACCTCAGGAGCTTCCAAGGAGCACCTAGGACGGATGCTGGGACTGCAGCCTTGGCACCTGCCTTTCATGTCCAGGGACTCCACATGGTCCAGACAGCCCCAACACGTGAGGAGCACTCCAGGCTGTTCTTGGTGGGCTGGCTACACCTTGTTGAGGAGACCTGCCTGCATCCCAGTCGTTGTGGCCTCCTGGCCCCTGCGGAGCCTGCTGGGCCCTCACAGCTCCTGATGGAGCCTCTAGCTCCAGGGAGCATGGGCTCAAACTGCTCAGCGAGCCTCTCTGTGTGACAGGCTCCGCAAGCTGCCCTGGCCCTACACCCAGGGGAGCTGTGAGGAGTTACCACTGATTCCCCCCAAAACCTCCTCAAAGGGTGTGTTTGAAAGCAGAGGACCCTTGCAGCTCCCTCATGGCTTCGGTCAGGCCCTTGCGTCCTACATGCCAGCCCAGCCGCCCCACCTTCCCTGTGGACTGCACTGCTGGCCATAGCCATTTGGGGCAGTGCTCTTGGGAGTGCTGAGAGTGCTGAAGAAAGGCCATTTACCGACGTGCAGCGCAGGACAGTTAGGAGGAGCTCGTCACCGGCCTCCCTGTAACAGAGACATGCAGTCAGCCAGGGTCAGCAGCTGCCTGCGCCTTCCTCCCCAGTGTCGCAGCAGACAGCACCAGCGAGGCCTTTGGCCCCTCCGCCCCCCTGCGAGGGAAGGGTCTCAGCCAGGCAGGGTGCAGCCCACCAAGCACCGCCATGGTACAGGAAAGCAGAGGAACCCCTCTCTCCTGGGCTGCTGTGCCCTTCTGCGGCAGGGCAGACTCATCCCTGTGGGGCAGGTCCCCACCAAGCGCAGCACCCTGGGAGGTGGTGAGGTCCTCCTCTGCGGGGGTCCAGCCCCACACAGCCATGCACCTTTGCAACCCTTGGTGAGACCCAGTCCCTGCACCTCTCCTCTCAGCCCTCTGCCACCTCGTCCCTGCAGGCCATGTGAGACCACACCTGATGATGTCAGCCGCTCGTTCGACAGACACGTCATCCACTGCAGTAGAGTTTATCAGGAGGAGCTGGTCACCCGGCTGCAGCTTCCCTTCGGCGGTGCTCCCTGCAGGCGACCAGCACACTGTTAGTCATGACAGTGCCACACTGGCAGACCTTCTCCCACTGGCAATGCTTGCTGCAAGCTCCTCTTCCCACCCAGCACGCACTTGCCTCAGCAACTGCCTCTGGATGGCAAAATAAGAAGGGGCCAAAGGGCGTTGGGCCCTGATGCCACCTGGTGTACCAATGCCCGTGTCCATGCCGTCTCACCCGGGCTGTCCTCTGGCCCCACAAGCTGCCCTTGCACCACAGAAAATCACTCTTGTGCATGTCTTTTCCCTTGTCACAGCCCACCACACACAGTCCTCACACACTGCCTGCCAGGGGTGCAGCAGGAGGGCTCACAGGCTCTCAGGAAACCACAGGAGGACTGGGGGGTAGCACCACTGCCTTGCCGTTCTGGTTGGGAAGAACATTCTTGTACTTTTTCTTTTTTTCCTTCCCAGTCCCTTGCCCCTCCCCAGAGGCCTCCTGGGGGCCTGGGCAGCTGCCGCAGCACAGTGTTCCTCCTCTGCGGGGTCTGCACCCTGGCCTGACTTGCTGGTCACATCCCAGTGGCTGACCATGTACGGCACACAGGCCATGGTTTGGCACTCCCGGCATGCTGCCATCCAGACCAAGGTGCTGCAGCAGTCCCTGGGGGATGTGGGCTTGATTCCCAGCATGGTGACTCCCCTCTGCAGCTCCCGAGAACATGGAGGAGGTCTCCTTAACCATCCTGTCTGCTGGGAGGACCCACAACAAGAGAAAAATATGGTTTCTGAGCTTTGCTTTCCAGGAGAGTAGCAGCCACAGGATCCAAGGGGCTAAGGAGCAGGTGGACCTCTGGTCTGAGAAGGAGGAGCATGCATGCAGCCCCCAGCTCCATCATGGCCAGCCTGCTGGCCGAGGCACACTATTGAATTTTTCTGCCAGATAGGTTTGCCCACAAACCCACCTAGCACCCACCACCTGTTCCTCAGGGAGACCCCGGTGTCAGGTAGCATACATGAAAGTCAAAACACAAAGACAATAACTTGGAATTAAACACAGGGCTTTTAGCCATGGGCTCCCACAGCAAAGGACAGGACTTAAAAGGATAGGTTTCTTTGTGCCTCAGTTTTAATAAAATGTTGATTCTTTCTGATTAGGAAAAAAGAAAAGCATAACAGAAAACCTCCTTCCCTGCTTCTTCGACCCCAAGACTCTGAGCTAATTTAGCCACGTTTCACTGGGGAAGGGGCACAAAGAGAAAATTTCACTCAAAAGCACTGTGAAAGGACAGTGACCATACTGTAGTGTCTTTATGCTAAACATCCCGCAAGCATGAGCACTTGGACAGGCCGTTCCCCCAGGCAGATGGGAGATGCCACAGCCCACTTTGGCAGCCAGAAGCAGAGCCCAGGCCAGCCCTCCAGCCACCCTCTCCACAACACCTACCTGCCCAGTTTGGGCATAGTCTTTCTCTGGCTGTCACACTCACACCAACAGGTAAAAAGCAGACATTTTTGTGTACCCATTAAAAAAATAAAAAGTAAATAAAAAAACAGATTCACAGTTTTTGATTCAAAACCTCCAAGCCACCTTAAAAGCAGAGTTATATCCTTTTATAACTGGAAGAGTTGATCTGCTTGACTTAAGCAGAATTTCACCTAGGCTGCCTGTAACTAGCAGTGATCCTCTCCGCATTACAGGGCTGTAAGCCCAGAGAGCATTTTGACCAACAGATCACCGGGGCCACTGCAGAATAAGAACTCTAAGATTAGATTAAAGTCTTCCTTTGCATTTCAGATAAAACATCAGCAAGAACTTTGCTTTGAAGCAGCTCTTTGCATCCCTGAAGGTCAGCTGTGTTCGAGTGTAGGCGAAGGATTAGCGGTGAAGCTGCCATTGGCTTAGATTTCTTCCATGCCATCAGAATCAGGTAGATGTTCAAGCACTCTGCATGCCACAGGCACACAGGTTTTTGCCCTCAGTATTCAAGGATCAGATGCCAACCAGGGGTACCTCAGAAACTCATAAATACCTGGCAGGAGTTTGTCACTAAGGCCATCTGGGACAGTTCAGGCTTCTCACACCTGTGATTGTAGGGAGAAGGAAACGGTGCTTACCTGCAGTGACAGATGCAATCGTAAGAGGAAGGTCTGGACAAATCTCAAAGCCGTAGTGATGGAGAACCAAATCTTTGTATACTGTGACAGTATGTTTGACACGGCTGGCAGGCAGGCCACTGCCATCACTGGTGCTGTCTGTCATAGACACTCTGCCCCTGTGAGACAAGAAGCTGGTGATTAATTAAGATATAGTCAGAAGATACTTTACCGAAGGGGCATAGGTCTACATACATACACACACACACACTTTCAGTGGGCTGCACCAGTAAACAGAGAGGCCAGCACTTCTCTGGGTACACACGGGTGGCTCTGCACCATGCAGGCCAGCATCGATCCCCCAGGCTCCACAGAAACCTGAAGACACCAGACCAGTGGCACCAGCTGGTTGTAACCACAACTCTTTCAGCCACCCCAGCCCAGTGGTCACATAGAGGGAGAACTCCAGGTGTGCCCTGCACCAAACCCTGACCTCCACAGATCACAGCAACACCTTTACACAGCAAGGAAGTGACAGAATTTACAGCTCTCTGCTTCTGCCAGGATCCAGTCCAGCTTCACTTTGATTTACAGACCTTAGGAAAGTAAAGCAGCTGTGGGCCAGGATTCCCTGTAAATGCAACCCAGTCTTGCCCTAAAAACATGGGCCAATGGCAAGATACAAAGAGAAGTACAACCCCATCTTGAAGAAAAGCACACTTCACATTGAGCAGTATTGTATTTCTGCAGACGTGGCTCACAAAACCAGGATGGGTGAAAGCAGGAACATCTGTCCCTGGAAACCAAGGGGGATGCTTAAAAGCACTGTTTTTTCTAGGTACTACTGTATGCATAGTTCCAAAGAACAACTGAAACAATGAATAAGATCTGCAACCTGTGACTGCCCCTGTTTGTTGGGAACAAGCCTGATCAAAGGACACCAAAAGATATTCCTTTCACAAAAAACATGTTTACCTGGATGCACCATCCCGAGAGCGATGAAGCCATTTTGCTACCATTTGCTCTATTCTACGTGCTTTGCGTGTCTGGATTAAGCTAGTCTCCAAATCTTCCATTTACCTGACAGTGCAGAAATCACAGGAAAACAGAATGATAAAAGATTGAGGAAATCTCCCAGACAGTTTTCAGAGTTACCAACACCAATTCACAACTCTTTTGTAATAAAGAGATTGATTGGCGCCTGGGGAAGACCACGTTCTTTAACAGAGGATGTTAACATCTGTAACACTTCTATGATTCTTCCTGCCCATCCAGTCTCCCCTGCCTGGTGCTTTTGGTTAGTCCATGTTGGTGGTCATAGTGCATTAGCTTCTCATGGCAGAGAATGACCCAGTAACCTCTGTATTCCTTTTTCATGGTTTCTGGATCCACTGATCTGTTTTCTCAACAAGAGAAAGCTGCTGTACCTACTCACAGGAAAGCCCTTCTCTATTTTAGTCTGGGATCTCTGAACGATAAGTTTGGTAACACCAACCTGTACATTGATCCAAACTAGACATGCTTCTTCCATTGACCATTGTTTCAGGGACAAGTACACAGCCTTCAGCCTCAGCGGGCCAAACACTTCAGGGCACCACAGTGAGGTTTACAGCCAACTTCTGGCTGCCTTGGGGAGGCAGAGAGCTGGTATATTCCCTCCCTGTGACAGATTTCCTCTTGGATTAATACAGCCACAGAAATTCTACAGAGAGCAATAATGAAGTAAGAAACTGAGTGGCCAGTGCAAGCTCCTGCACGCTGCTGTTTGCACTAGCAGAAGCAGTTTCTAAACCAAGGTCATAATCTCAAATTTGTCTCTGATAAAACTGGTCCAGTGTACTGACGTCTACTAGTCCTGAAGCTCTGCAAACACATATGGCTCCAGAAATCAGTAAAGTGAGTGGTTCATGCTGCATCTTCCATTTAAAAGCTCTAGTTCAACCATATGAAAATGGTAACTCACCCAACCTGCTCCTTGTGCATGTACCCTCTGCTGTTGATAGGATGTTTTTAGTCCTACTGAACTGAAAAACTGTGGCATTAGAAGGGTTTGGCTCAGATCTGGATAATTCATTGTGACTTTAATTGTACCTAAAAACATTCCTTCTTTTGAAGCTGCAAAGGCTAGGTCAGCTTCCAGACCCCAAACTGAACCTGCCAGTCCATGGTTCCTCTATCAAACCAGATAATTTGCCACTTTAACATTGTGCCTTCCAAGATACGGAAAGCCTGTAGCAACATACCATTTTCGTTACTCATTCAAACACTGGAAAGAACTGTGGGCTGCAAGTGAACCAAACACAAAATGAAACAGAAAATATGTCTGCATCTACAAGAAGTCATGAAGAATATAAACTCTTTGTATTTCAATTGTATCTTAGCAAGGAAACAGAATTATTATAGTCACCTTTCACACTGTGTCTTCTGGTCAGCTTGCAAGATTTGTATGTCCTGAGCTCCTCTCTTGTGTCTTCTGCTCAGACAGTAAGTTCTGCGCACTGGGGACATTGTCTGTTATGCTGGGACAGTGCACAGGACAGTGACCTGCTGGTCCATTGCAGCAGCTCTGCTGTAGCAGAAACATTAGAAAGTTAACTTCAGAATAACAAGAAATAAAGAGATGGTTGGAAGCTGACAGAAATGAGGCACAAAACATTTTGTCTCAATGCAAACTGGACCTCTTCCCCCCCCCCCAGCACCCTCCCAGCACTCCCCCTAACTCATCTTTTCTAACAAGGATGAGAGGACAGGACCAACATTTGTTGGTGTCTCTTTCCCTCCCGGGAAGCTATTCTGGCCCATTTCACTACCTGCCTGTGTAGCAACGGACAGAAAAGAGGACCATAAAATTCAACCCTTCAGGAGTTCTTTCACTGAGCATTCTCTTGGCTGCTCTTTCTTATGTGACACAATTCAAAACTGTTCCTTCAGCCACACTGCTCCTGTATCAACCTCTGAGCAGCATCTCTGAACCAAAAACGAGTACCCTTGCAATCAAGCGGTGTTTTCTGAAGGAAACTAGAGCTTGTAGGATGGGAAATCTGCTCCCTTTCTAGAGGGTGACTGGGAAGCAACCACAGAACAAGTAGAAGCATAGCAGTTCTGCAGCCTGAAAGACACACATAGGACATGTCAAACCACGGCCTCAGCCGTCATCTTCTATGCTTAGCACGTTCCCTTTTAGCCTCAGAATTTCAGTGTTTCTGACAGTCAGCTCCGTAGACACTGTAAAACTCATGCAACAGTGTGGCTAGAGCCATCTTCTGACTTTGACTTAATCTCTCTTCTCAGTAGCATAAAGTGCTTTGGCTTTCCTACATCCCTTCAAATGCTCTAACATTCCCCTCTGAGCCATGGGGAAAGTCCTGCTTGCAGCTGGTCCTTCCTCCCAAGAGGGTCTCTGTTTGGATACCTAGAAGTCACCTGCTTCAGCTACTGATGCACTGAGATCAATTGTTCTCTGGTGCTTTCTCATTACCTCCATGTGCAGTTCCACCCTCTACCCCTGTCCCATACCTTTTACTTCTTTGCAGAAAGGACAGCCTTTCCTTTCTATGCTTCTGCTGTGCTTCACAAAACAGAATTTCTGGAGAAAGTCTCTTAACCTGCAGGACAAGGAGGAAAAGCTTGAAGAACAAACATAAATGCTTAAAAAACCCAGATGGAATACTAAAAGAGAACAAAACGCCACATTTTCCTTTCCAAACCAGAATGTTTGAGCCAAACAATAGGCATCTTAGAAGAGGCAGTTTTGGCAGATATTTCACTATAATAGTGCAAAACACAAGGTATCAGCCTTCTTTCTCATGGTGTCCCCAGGGCACACAGGCACCTGCACGTGTGCTGAGTGGGACAGGATTACCCAGCCTTTTGCAGAGACCCATCATGCATGTGCAGCTGGCACCTCCTCCTTGCTTCAAAGATGTCCTACAAAAGCTGTGACCTGAGTCCTTCTCCCACCTGCCCTTTTGCAACTCTTTTTGAACCAAGCCCTTGAGCACGTCGCTAAGCAGCTTGAGTGGGCTAGGCTCCTAATACACAAAGATCCTTAAACTCTGTCAGATGAAACTAAGACGTGCCAGGTATTTGCATGGCTAACTGACCCATCCAGAAAGCCATTGCTTGGCATCTCAGAGGAAACCTGGGCGGGTGATTCTGGCTCTTCAGGACCAACACCAACTTGAAGATCAGGGCCTTGGCAAACCTCAGAGCATGCAGCCACACAGCGGTACAACAGACAGCAGTGTCGGGAAGCACATTGTCTCCTGCATGGAGGACTGGAGGACACAAGGAGAACCACCAGCCTTCATTGTGTGTACCTCATGCACCCCTGCCACAGCAGCGATAATACAGCTTCCCCACCAGCCTCCTTTTCTACAGCCTCCCTTTCAGCCACTGCAGTGGCACAGCACGTTCATATATTCTATCCCTGCTGCAAACAAGGACAACACAGACCTGATCTCACATCGCTCGGTTCTTGTCCGCTCCAAAGTGGAGCGGAAAGTTGGCGGCAGCCTGCCATACGAGGAGAGGAAGCTGTGAAGAAATGTGTGCCGACTGCACAATCAGGCAAAAGGCACCAAATGGAGGAGTATTCAGCCAGCTAGCTCAAATTTGACTGGCAGGGAAAAAAAACCACACCAACTTTCAAGAAGAATACTTCCATTTTTCTCATGTCCTTACATGGAAAGTATTAATTCATCAAACTGAAATTCTCTGATGGACAAAAGTTTTACTGGTGTTTTTGAAATTACATCTTTGTTTTAAAGTGTTCACTACCATCAAAACAGCAGGAGCAGTAGTCAGAATCAGCAAGTCTCCTCCACTCACTGATGGCAGAGAACTGCATGAACAGAAATAGTTGCAATAAGCTCTGGATGTGGTCCACCCATATCTTCACTCATTTGGGCTTTTGGAAGCATCTTTCTAAGTACTTTTTGCAATGGGTGCCAGTCAGTAGTGTGCAATCTCAAGGAAGGCAGTAATAAAATCCAAATAGTGTATAATGTGCCCTGTCCTCCCCCAGCCCCGAAAGCACAGTACAATAATGGGTACTAACAAAGAGCTGTGACACTCCAGTGCTCCTCTGGGTGAACAGAGGTCTGCTGCTTGTGATTCACTTGCTCACTGCCCATGCAGCAAGCCTTCAACGTACTGACCACCATGCATGAGGCAAGCAGCCCTGCAAGGCTAAGAAGAATATAATGATTTGTGTGAACACAATCCTTGCTCTTCTGCTGCAATTTTTCCCCATCGGCACCTTGCAAGAGCCCCCACTGCTGAGAGCACCAGGCCAAAATCCAGACTTCCTCAGAGTAACCAGCAGAGAGAACAAGGATAACCTAGGTTAAATGACCTCTGGCTCTCTTCAGAGTATTCAGCATAGTGGCTTTTCTTATACAGCTTTTTGATTCTGCCAGAGACATCAGGCAGGCCACCTGAGAGCAACCAGAACAACAGGCAGTCTCGGGAGGAAGCAGATGGGAGGAGAACATGGGCAGGTCTGATTCCAGCTGTCTGTGCTGAGCTCTGAGAGCTGGGACACAGTGAGAAAGATGACCTGTCTTCCACCTTCTCCCACAGACATTGCCAAAGGTGGTCAAGCCAGCTGAGGAAAATTCCTTTATTCTGCTTTTAAGGGCTCCCTTGTACCTGCACCTCCCTGCAAAGCTCTGAAAACCTCCTGTGGACATTAGTGGCTCACTGGACTCAGCAGGGGAGGGCAGAACAGTACACCCAGCTGCGGGCAACACAGAGGGTACACGTACAAGAACTTTCTGGAACACTCCATCTTCGTATCAGCACTAACAACTCATTAGAGCGCAGCCGCTCCCATACTGATGTTCCCAGAGCCCCTGCTCTAGAGTTATACTGGCGGCTGGAAGTTTCAGATTTGGTTTGATTTTTACCACGAGAGTGAAGTATCTGACCTTCACAGTGGCAACAAAACCACGCTTGATCACCCTTGATACATGATCCCAGGTGCGCCCTCAAGAGGCAAATGGAGGGGAATTAAAGTTTTTTGTTTGTTTTAAATTTCCTGAAGTTTGGGGCCTGATTTGTTCTAAATACTGGGAATCAGCAGCTATGACACAAATATTACTGTGAGAATTACTTGTATTTATAGCAGATGCAGGACAACTACATTTTATTCTTTACAAAATACACTTTTCTACCTGAAAAGCAGATGATCAGCATTTGCCTTACCACTGTTGCTGCCAGCCCTGCTGATGGTGCCAGTGGAAGATAAAGCCAGACTTGGCAGCAGGTACCCAATTACTGTAACTTGCTGTCTGTGGGGTTTAAGGAGCACATATCAGGACCCTGTGCAGCTATGCAAAGATTTATGCAGTAGTCCTGCCTCACATGTGAATTTACTAAGGGAGTAAAGGGCCTTTAAGGCTTCTTCCACCTCCCATCTTCAAGTCAGCCCCCCATCCACTCTGCAGTGAGGCTTACAGCAGAGATAACCAGGAGAGCAGCCAGCTCCGGCCTCTAAGCTCCAGCTAATCCTACACAGCCCTCACAGGAAGCCTCGCCATGTGCAACGAGGTTCTCTGATTATGGAAGACATAAACCCTGCCTCTGGCCACCCTAACATGCCAGGGACCCCAACACTAGCAGCAACCTCCGCAGCAGCTGTGGGGGAGACCATTCCTTTTGCAGATGTGTCTACAAGTTCTAAACCTCTGTTTCCCTTAACTGAAAAAGCCTTAGGGCTCGCAGTCAAAATTTGTGGTGTTGAAAATACAGGCAGTAAGATTCAATGGCAGTGAGTGCTGTGGCCTGAAGTGTAACTACAGTACTTTATGCTGGTCCCCTCTGCTTTTCATTGCAACCAAATCTTGCTTTGGACACATGATCAAAACCTGTGCACCGGGTTAGATCTTTGTAAAGCAGTCTGTTGTTCATCAGGAGGGGCTTCCAGCTCCAAAGATGGCCTCTCATCCTCTTCCAAATCTCCTCTATGGGGCTGACAAGTCTCCCAAAAGCAGCAAGACTGCTGGTACTAACACCATTCATTGCTGCTAATGCAGCCTCAGTGTCTTATCTTTCCTCTTACCCTTTGACAGATGGCTAGTTCCACACCAGAGCTCTTGGGCTTCAAAGCAATCACAGTGATGTTGAACTTCAGCAGCTCCCCTGGAGAAAAAGCAGAGGTGTCTGTGCCATGCATGCAGTGCTATGACGATGCTGCATGCTACAGCTGTGAAAGCCACCATAGAGCAAGCTATGAAAAATACACGAAAGGGTTGTGCATTTCATCGTCTTTCTTCCCCTTTGCCTTTTCATGGCAGATTAGAGCAATATAAGTAAGTCCACAGTCCTGCCAGTATCCAAACTGTAGCTATTCTCGCCGGAAAGGTTGAACGTGCTGGTGGACCCATGCTCTGCCCTCCCTGAGACAGAAACATCCACCAGAAAAAACACAAGATTACAGTGATCCTGTATCCTCCCACCACGAGGCAGAAGGCAGTAATATAAAGGAAAGGAGTGAATGGAGGCAAGTCTATGCTCAGGCTGGCAGGCGACCCTCCTCCTTGCCTGCCTTGCCTTTCCAGGTGCCTCTATACAACAGGTATGAGGCTCTGGATTTGGAAGGTCAGTCAACTGATAATGTGGATGACGGTGCATCTACACTTGCTGGTCAAACTAAAGGGCAAGAAGGAAATGCACAGGCAGTGGAAGCAGGGACAGGTATCCTGGGAAGATAGACATTGCCTGGTTGTGTAGGGATGGGGTCAGGAAGGCCAAGGCACAGCTGGAGCTGAACTTGGCAAGGGATGCAAAGAATAATAAGAAGGGCTTCTATAGGTATGTCAGCCAGAAAACGAAGGTCAAGTGTACCCCCCTGATGAACATGACTGGCAAACTGGTAGCAACAGACAAGGAGAAGGCTGAGGTACTCAACAACTTTTTTGCCTCAGTCTTCACCAGCAATCTCTCTTCCCACACTTCTTGAGTGGATGGACCTCAAGGCAGGGACTCGGGGAGCACTGTAAGAGAAGATCAGGTTTGAGACCACCTGAGGAACTTGAACATACATAAGTCTATGGACCTGACGAGATGCCTCACAGAGTCCTGAGGGAATTGGCTGATGCAGTTGCCTAGCCACTCTCCATGATATTTGACAAGTTNAAACTGGTAGCAACAGACAAGGAGAAGGCTGAGGTACTCAACAACTTTTTTGCCTCAGTCTTCACCAGCAATCTCTCTTCCCACACTTCTTGAGTGGATGGACCTCAAGGCAGGGACTCGGGGAGCACTGTAAGAGAAGATCAGGTTTGAGACCACCTGAGGAACTTGAACATACATAAGTCTATGGACCTGACGAGATGCCTCACAGAGTCCTGAGGGAATTGGCTGATGCAGTTGCCTAGCCACTCTCCATGATATTTGACAAGTTATGGCAGTAAGGCAAAGTCCCCAGTGACTGGAAAAAGGCAAATATTGCACCCATTTTTAAAAAGGGTAGAAAAGAGGATCCTGTGAACTACTCACCTGTCAGCCTCACATCTGTGCCTGGGAAGACCATGGAACAGATCCTCCTAGAAGCTATGTTAAGGCACATGGAGGACAGGGAGGTGATTCAAGACAGCCAGCCTGGATTCACCAAGGGCAATTCTTGCCTGACCAACCCAGTGGCCTTCTACGATGGAGTGACTACATCAGTGGACAAGGGAAGAGCTACTGATCTCATCTTTCTGGACTTTTGTAAGGCCTTTGACACCGTCCCCCGCAACAGCCTTCTTTCTAAATTGGAGAGAGATGTATTTGATGGGTGGACTATTTGGTGGATAAGGAATTGGCCAGAGGGTTGCATCCAGAGGGTAGTGGTCAACAGCTCAATGGCCGGATGGAGATCAGTGACAAGTGGTGTCCCTCAGGGGTCTATACCGGGACAAGTACTGTTTAATATCTTCATCAGTGACATAGTGGGACCGAGTGCATCCTCGGCAAGTCTGCAGAAGACACCAAGCTGAGTGGTGCGGTTGACATGCCTGAGGCATGGGATGCCATTCAGAGGGACCTGGACAAGCTTGACAAGTGGGCCCGTGTGAACCTCACGAGGTTCAACAAGGCCAAGTGCAAGGTCCTGCACCTGGGTTGGGGCAACCCCTGGCACCAGTACAGGCTGGGGGACGAAGGGATTGAGAGCAGCCCTGCAGAGAAGGACTTGGGGGTACTGGTGCATGAAAAGCTGGACATGAGCCGGCAACGTGCGCTTGCAGGCCAGAAAGCGAACCACATCCTGGGCTGCATAAAAAGAAGCATGGCCAGCAGGCTGAGGGAGGTGATTGTGCCCATCTACTCTGCTCTAGTGAGACCCCACCTGGAGCACTGCATCCCGCTCTGGGGTCCCCAGTGCAAGAAAGACACGGACCTGTTGGAGCAGGTCCGGAGGAGGGCCACAAAAATGATCAGAGGGATGGAACATCTCTCCTATGAGGAAAGGCTGAGAGTTGGGGTTGCTTAGCCTGGAGAAGAGAAGGCTCGGGGGAGACGTTATTGCAGCCTTTTCAATATATGAAGGGGGCTTATAAGAAAGATGGGGACAGACTTTTTAATAGGGCCTGTAGCAATAGGACAACGGGTAATGGTTTTCAACTAAAAGAGGGTAGATTCAGACTAGCTATAAGGAAGAAATTTTTTACAATGAGGGTGGTGAAACACTGGAACAGGTTGCCCAGAGAGGTTGTAGATGCCCCATCCCTGGAAACATTCAAGGTCAGGTTGGACCTGAGTAAGCTGATCTAGTTGAAGATGTCCCTGCTCATTGCAGGGGAGTTGGACTAGATGACCTTTAAAGGCCCCTGTCAACCCAAACCGTTCTATGATTTTTATCTCCTGTGTAGCTGGTGACACATCCTCACACTGTGCATTTCAGAGGCAAAGCGGGGCTGATCCCTGCCCGGGCTATCCCAACTCGTTAGGCATGGTCTTCACTGGAGACCAGTTATCTGCTATGTGCTGCCCTCACAAGCTCTGAAAAGCAGAAACTGCAGCAGCAGGGTGTCCTCTTTCATGACATGCACAGTCTCCTTGGTTTGAAGAACAGCAAAGAGAAGCCCTTCAGCTCATGCTCGGCCTCTCTGCTGCCAGAAAGCCACTTTTTTTTCCACCTGCTTCCAGAAATCACAGGGACAGCAAGAGAAAGGTTCAGCCCAGGTTCTTCTTGAACTCCTCCCCAGTCAACGAACACCCCTGAGTCTGGAGAAAGCCTGGGCTCCTGTGGGACGAGAGACCCTGTCTGTGTTTCCTCAGCCAAGGAAGGAGTCTTCACTCTCGACAGCACAATCGAGCGTGAAGCTGCTTAGGTCAGGCAGATGCAGGTTCAGCAGAAGAGGCAGGTTCTCATGCAGCCGAACGCACATGTCTGCTGACCAGCCAAGGGGATCTGGGTCACATAATGGGTCAGCTACAGGGTAGGGAGGTATTGATACAACTGATTATGTCTACTCCTTCAGCTGCTGCTCTTGTCCAAGTACCACCAGAGGGTAAGCACATTCTTTGCTTCCTAGGCAGGCAGCAGAAAACTAAGTTCATTCTTGATGAACATAGCTCATTGTGAGCCTGGGCTGCATCAGAAGACACTTTTGGCAGAACTGGGCATCTCTGCAGCAAATCTTTTGAAGGTCAGCCAGCCCTGACACCACACTGGGACAGAACAGTAATTTACAGATTTTCCACATAGTAGCTTCTAAAGATGTTCTCCAAGATATGGTCAGGGGAGGTAGCTGGGCCAGAGGACCAGGATTAAAGCTTCCATGGCAGCCTGCACTCCCACCAGAATGTGAGCAAACCCCAGCTGGGAAGATGATACCAGAAACCCCTCCAAGGATGTTTCTGCCTGTGTAGCACCAGGCCCACAAGGGCTCTCCTCTTCTTTAGAGACATTTTACCCAAGACACCAACCCTGAAATGCTACTGAGATGTCCAGACTCATGACTTGAGTTCTGCCCAGAAGCAGGAGCAGCTGGATAGCATGTGGTCATGGAGGCAGAGCACACATGCACAAGTGCATCCCAGCAGCCAGCACTCACCCATTGCCTCCCAGCTTTCACATTCCCTGGGACTCCCCCCAGGCTCATCTCCATGCAAACACAGCAGACGCTGAGAGGCTGGGCCTCCTTTCTCTTCCAACGACCAAGTTGTTTTGGTTTGTTTGTTTGTTACAGAAATCGAGGATTGTTGCAGGTCCCTGTCATGGCTCCCATCTCCAGCCCCTGCAGCAAGGCAGCTGAGCAGTTAAGGAAAAAGGAACTTGAGCGCATGGTCTGGGGTGAGCCATGCTGCTGTCATTATTTGGCTGTGATTGAGCTGCTGCTGTTACAATTTCCACAATCACACAATTAAATAACATAACCTTTGCAAAAAGAAAAAAAGGAAAAGAAAGAAAAAAGTCACTACAGTCATCCTGTCTCATAAGTCAACACAATATAAGCAGGAGAAGTTTTCCCTGAGCAAATCTGTGATGTTCTCTCGCTTTTGCGGAGACAAGTTGCATTCACACGAGCTTGCCCAGATCGAAGGCCAGCCCTAATTGTCCACACACAAGTTTCTGCCATGTGAAAGTCATGGGCCTATCTGGGGCTCATCCTGCTGCCCAAGGAGGAGAGTCCACAGCGGGATCCTCCACATGGTCACAAACATCCTTGTGTGTCGTGATGTCAGTCCCCTCACCCATTACAGCAGCACTGCTTCTCCTCACAAGGAAAACATCCCCATGACACCGCTCAATATTGCCAGATGTCACTAATAGGATTGAGGTCTCTTCAGCAGAGTTTATCCTCCACGCTCTTATGTCAGCTGCTTGTCTGATCACCTCTGGGGCCCTGGTTCTAATTCCTTTGGTACTGCAGGATGGCCTTCTCTCTTAACAAGGACTTCACAGCTGAGCCCATGTCCCTCTGCCTGTGTGACAATCCTGAGCTCTTCAGCCCAGTCTCTCCACGTCAGGGAAGCTGAGCTGGGACCCAGAAAATGAGCAGCTTTGACTTGGTTAAAAGGGGAAGGAGCCCTACAGCACCAGCCAGTGGGTCAGCAAGCTCGTGACCTAGCACCGTGAAGAAGTATGGACCACATCTCTCCAGGCCAGTCACGAGGCAGCACACCAGCACAATCCTACATAGTCTTCTATACATTCTCTGGTTCATCTACTGCCATTGGCAGCCAGAAAGAGAACCTGTGCTGTGCCAGAAACACATGACCTTGTCTGCCAAGCAAGACCAGGCAAGTCCAGCACCATCCGATTACAGCGCCACTGTGCACAAGCCTTCTCCAGCCGTTCAAGCAAGCAGTCACCACTTTGGATTGCCATGCTTTCAGTGAGCAGGTAAACAAGTTCTGGCTTGTCAGCTGTTGTCACCAACTACCTTAGGCAAAAGCACCAATCTGACTTAATCAGTTTTTCATCAAGCCATCAATGCATTGTGGGTTGTAGACTTTTGTTTCTACAGAATGAAGGTACTTTGCACTTGAGTGGCTCATCACAGCTCAACCAACAAAGTGACAGCAACCACCATGCCCACTCATCAGCCCACCCTCAGAGCCAGGGCAGCTTCTGACCTCGGGGAAAATGGACCCATGCTGTGTGAACCGGACAGACTGCAGCAGCCAGAGGGCGTGTCATTTCTGATGCCTCCTGCAGCTACTTAAGAAGTCACAGTCCTTGACAGGACTCCTCCCACGATCCTCCAGTCTTAAAGGAGGAAAGTAGCACATCATGTGGTAAGAAAGCCATGAAGTGTTTCAGGAGGTGCAATCCATGCCAGAAACATCATGTGCCCAAGCCACAAAGTGCTGCCAAGTCATAGCATTATTTGCTTCTCATCCAAAATGGAAAAACCTTTTATGTTCAGCACTTTTGTAATACCACGAAAAGAATTACTACCACTAACACCACCCCCCAAAAAAAAAAAAAAGAAAAAAAAGCACTGTTGCTTTATAATGTTATTGGAAACCCACGTTTTCACCTACNCCAGAAAAAAAAAAAAAAAAAAAACACAAAACTTTCCACCTGCCATAAGTCAAAAACAGTCAGCAGGAGAATTTTGAGCACTTGGCAGCCCAGGGAAGACAGGAGAGATTCTGCTTCAGGCATGGTGCTGCTGAACCCTGCCTGATGCAATTGCTGCTCACAGATGAGGCTTCCCAGGAACAGCAGGGACACCTCCAGAAACACAGCCTGTGCTGCCTGTAGTTGCACATTCTGACTACCCGAGTCCTCCAACCTTCCTCTCCCACAGCACTGGTCAGGTTTTACACAGACACACTCTGGCTCTGAAAGACCACAGTATCTTCACAGGTGCACGTCACTTGGGACAAAGATTCTCAGAGCCCCAGCCACACCCTTCATGTGCTCTTCACAGGGGAACCTGCCATGTGGCAGATGTGCCCCTGGACCGGCACAGCCTGGGGTCTAGGTGCCCATAGAGGGGACGAATGGCATGAGACCCCATGCAACCTGCGGACACATGGTTTACTGGCAGGGGCACAGACTCAGCACTGCCTGGACTTGGTGCCAGCACTGCTGGCAAGGTGGCTCCATGCCCAGCCCTGGGGCAAGGCCTTGTTGCAGCAGAACAACAGAGGAAGAGACCAGTGGCTGCTGGCCAGCTGAAGGATGAACCTGAAGCTCCAAATGAGCTACACCCTCCACATCAATCACCTAGCACAGCCATATTCCAAGGGGCCCAGAGGAATCGGTCATGTGGCATCTTTAACCAAACACCTGGCCAGACCCAGGGAGCCAGGAGCACATCTTACAGTTTGCCTGAGAACAGACATAAATATCAGAGGAGCAGGGAGACCAGCGCTGCCAGATCACACCTGTTGCTGCCAGATACTCGTGAAGACGGTCCCTTTGTCTCTTAGTTTGACCAGACTGTGGTGGTGGTGGTGGTGGCCAGAAATGATTAGTGACCAAAAGCAAGTTAGCAGATTAGCTGTTCTCCCCAGCCAATCTGCAGCGTAGTGCCAGCTGTTAGCTTTCTTTCTGAAGTCATTTGCAAGTCTGGCCTGTACCATTACACCCTCACTGTGCTCTGGCTTCCTGCAGACATAAGAGGCTTCATATCTGAATTAGTTTTAAAATATGAGGTTCTGGACATTGCATGCAAAGTCTTCAGGCACCAAATAAAAATCATTTTAGCAAAGGCCCTACATCCTTGCCTGGCTCATATATTTAGAGCAGAAGGGGAGAAGTAAGAATAGCTTTGTGTATGGTCCATTACACACAAACAGAACAAAATGATAAACAGAATGTTCAAGGTGGAAAGGAGAAAAATCAATACTTCCCCTCCTGAATAGCTTTCGCTTCTAAAAATAGACTTGTGTGGAAGTGTGTGAAGACTTTCATCCCTTCAGCTATATCTCTCTGGTCAAGAACTGCCAGCACAGAAGGAACATTCCCCTCTAATTTCCTGACTTAGCTTTCCAAGAGTAACTTCTTTTCACAGGGATGAAAAGAACGGGCTCCAAGCGTATAGTCTTCCCCAGCCCCTGTATGCACAATACCATGAAATCAAGCAGTTCATCCCATTAGCAACACTTTCATGCAATTTGCACAACAGGGGAAAAAAAAAAAGATTCTGTGCAGAACTCCACATATTGGCACTGATGTCCATGTCCTGGTGCAGACCTTGAACCAACAAACATGCTTGTAAAGTTCAGCACTCTGGAGTACTTCCAGTGTCTTTCTGGGATTCTTCACACAGAAGAAAACACCTCAGCATATACAAGTTCAGGGCAGGCAACGCAACATGTTCCTCCATACCTGTTGGTAAAGATGATCTTTACGTGTGTACCTGAGATTTCACCGTGCATGAAGACTACATAGCCTTTCGGCAAACACCAAGAAAGGAAGAATAAAGAAAGGGAAAATATATGCACTGGAAAAATATTGATTTGGTAATTTCATGTTGCGTACAGAGCCATTTCACAAAAGCCTAAGAGCTTCTCTTCAGCTTTAAAAATGCCAGGCTCTCTGCAAGCATTAGAGCCCAGATAACTAAATAGCATTAAACACACTGCTCTATTTGCTAGCAGCTTGCTTAGCAAGAATTTGGAGGGTAATTTACTAAAACTTAGAGGAGCAAAACCCAGGATAAATTAGATAGCACTACCCTTGGAAATGTGTGCCATATGCCTGCTACCAATGGCTAAATTAGAGAAGCAAAGGAGTCTCCACCACAGCAAGCTCCACACTTGGCTGCAAGCCCAGCTGTACCCAAATGCTGCCATTTGCACTGCTGAGCCACTTCTTTCCCATAGCAGTTGCAGGTGGTACAGGACATGACCGAGAAGCTCTGGTGGAAAAGAACTTCACCTGCCATTTCCTGGGAGGCTTCACTGGCTTCTTTCAAGCTCTCTGTCCATCCAGAGCCCTCCTACCCCTCTACTCTTGTCTGAAAAAGACCTGTCTCCACAGCAACATCTCTATTATCTCTTTAGTATTACGGGGTTGGACACAGGGCCAGCCTCTTTTTTGAGCTGTGCTACATCCTTGCAGTCATTCCAGTGCACCTTTGCTTTCAACCTTCCTACCCAATTTGGTCCCAGAGCTTACTCATCAGTCTTGCCAGAGCTGCATGGGCTGATTCACAAATGGAGGGATGGAGCAAGGGTTAGGTGCCTCTCTAGCTAATGTCAGCTGGAATTTATGCAGGGAGAATGAAATGCTGCCTTGCAGACTTCCAAAAATTTTTTTCCTTTTCCAGCTTGGATTTTTATCAGGTTGTACGATAGCCCTCTGAATGTATCTCTCTCTGCCTTGCTACAGAGAACCCCATATGGGAGTGGGAACAGCACCACAGAAAGAGGTAACGCCGAGGAAATGGTTCACTGAAGGCTTCCTATCTAACATGATTATCATTTCCATCTCCAATTCTGCAGATTCTTCTGGGCCAGCAGGACTGCTCCTCCAGGAGAAGACCGCCATAACTAGTTAGGCTTCATAACATTTCTTGTCTTATAGCCCCTTTAGACCACTCAGCCTTATCTCCCACATCTCACTGGCAGGTTAAGTCTCAGCCAAATCTGCCAGGAAGGAGAAACTTCAGACAGCTTCCCACTACCGTAGTAAACCCACCTTCAACAAGGGAGCCACAGACAAACTGCTGCAGACAGTTAGCAAAAATGCATGATGCTCGAGAGGTGGAGATCAGCATGCACATCCAGAACAGGTTACCCAGGCAGAAGCTGGCAGGTGTTTTCAGTGGTTAGATAGCCATCTGAGCACATAAAAATGGAGCAAATCCAATCACTTTGGCCAGCAACACAAATCTGTAACACCTACAAGACAAACACACACTGCCACCCTGACCTTATCCGCTGTCCTTCACAGAGTTCTGATCTCTGTGCTCCAGCTGCCCCGCAGAGATCCTGCCTTTGCCCAGCAAGACCACCGTCCTTGATGATGAAGAAGCTCTCCACAGAGCCCTGCACCTGATGCTTGCATGTTAAAGCCACCCTGACTTCTGCTCCCTCAAGCTCAGGTGAAATTTCTCTCACAACATTTTCCCATTGTGGTTAAAAAGCCAAAATANAAAGAAAATTAGCTCACAGCATTTGATGCAAGATCAGGCCAGAAATCACTAAACAAGTCACCTAAATGAAAAGGGAGGTACAAAAAATTCAAGGTTATGAACATTTAATTCACACAGACGATAGCAGAAGCAGCTGCCACCCAGCGAGGCAGGTATTTCTGGATAAAAGATAACAGCAGGATACTAGACCAAGCCTCACAGCCGCCAGCTTTCTGCTAGACCCCTCGG
>WAAD01021479.1:33626-46920 GCA_013389945.1 Fregata magnificens | reverse complement strand
CGGGGCCGCGCCCCGCCCCGCGCAGCCCGCCGGCTGGGCGAAGCCCCTCCGCCCCGCTTGCTGCTCTCCCCCCTCGCTTCCCTCCTCGCCCGTTTCGACGCCCCGTCGCGGTGGCACGTCCCCAGAGAGAACCCGCCTTAGGACCCACCACAACCCGCCCGATAAAGACAATTAAGGCCGCCCCGTTTGCACAGAAAATTGGGCAGTCGAGCGATGCCCCCCGTGCCGATGGCTGCATCCGGCCTTCCCCTTCTTGCCCCCCAGGACTCCTGCAGGCTACCTTACACCATCTGCTGCACCTGCACTCGCTTTGAGCTGCTCTTTCTGACTCTAGACCGCATTTCCAAGGAAGTCCCAGGCTTTCCCAGCCTCTGCAATGTTTTGGAGACACCAAATCCAGCAGCCTGATAGAGGCGAAGATGCTGTACCTCCTCGCCCCCAGGTCCAACCCACAGTGAGACTGAGAATGTATTCCCCAAAGGCACATATAACAACACACACCTACAGCACATAGCTACATGGCTGTCCACACGGAGCAACACTGACATGCTCTCAGCAACCACACAAACAGAAACAGCACAAGCAGCCTCAGCTTGTTCTGCTCTCTGGTTGATCGGCATAAAGGTCCCTTAGTGGGAAATACATATATATATGTGTGTGTGTGTACAACATGGATCCCTCCAGCTGCCAGTCACAGATACTGTCAGCCTGGTAGCTGCCCCTGGGTCGCAGTCTCCCCAGTTGCTGGCACCTGTAAACACATACAAGTCCCTGAGGCCATGGCCCCACGCCAGCTGCTGGATCAGAGCCTCTTGCACACACCAGCACAGACACACAGACATACAGAGCTGCTCAGGACTGCCCTGGTCCCCCCAATAGCCAGCCCTTCTTGTGGTCTCTCCCCTACAGACCCACACCCACCGACTCCCTGGCTGGATTGTCAGCAGCACTCACAGACTGGCTTGCACACCCACACCACTCCAGGCGCTGCACCACTGACACATGGGCCGCTCTGACACACGGGCCGCTCTGACACACATGCGCACACCACATAGAGAGTCTGGAAAAACGCTAGAAGTGGAGTTGAATAAGCCAGCGGGACAGACTGCACTGACCTAGCGCAGGGCATGGCCAGACAAGCACCCTGACCAGAAAACTGTTTACATGCTGCCAGCCCTTCTTATCTCCTTATCCCTCTGTTTTCCCACGTTTGTTTTCCCGAAACCGTGCTGATGCCTGCGTTTCCCCACATTTGGTTCCTCCCCTGGGCGTCCTGTAATAAGCCTTGTGCAATCCTGGAATGCTCTTCCCCTGCACCCCGTAGCGTGTCCCATGGTGATGGTAGGGACCTCCCTTGGTCCCAAGGATGCTCAGATGTTGACTCTTTTTGATAGGTCTCATGCCTGGACTGTGGGGCTGAGCCTTTCCTGGGACAGCCCTGGGAGGGCCCTGGACAGGATTTCCCTTCCTCTGAGGCCCTAATTTGTGTTCCCAACTGCCTTTGTGCCCCTGTGCTCCTCTGGGTTCGTGGAGGTGGGCCTCTGATGGGCTGATGACTCCTGTATGGGCCTGGGAGTAGACAGGGCAGAGTATCATTTGGGTTTCCCACCCTGCTGTTGCCTCTCTGTGCTTCTCTGTGGGTGTGCAGAACTGCTTTTATGACATAACACACTGTGCAGTGCTCCTGGTACTCTGGGCATAAAGGGCTTGGTGGTGTTAAGGACAAAGAAAGTGGGTGCAAAGCTGCTTGGAGATTGCCTGGCACTATGTGACTTTCATTATGCACTACACGAACAGGGACACAGGAACCCACATTCACTGTGTCAGCTCTTTCTTTCCTTCTCTGACACCAGCCTTTGCTGTAAAAATGCCCCGCTTTGTGTTTAAACTCCTCTGCGACTGTCTGCAGCTCTTTATTTAGCACAGGGCTGGTCAGGAAACAGACTCACCTACTGAAAGGTATTGATTTTTTTCTGTTTTGTGCCCTTCTGGTTTTGCTCTTTCATACTCCCTAATTAGCTGGAGTATTTCTGCACTGCGGGTCCTTCTGCCTTTACCTTTGCTGCTCTTTCTGTTCCTTTTTCAGGGATTGCTCTTCTCCCAAATCAACTCACCCACAGAAACTATGGTTATTTTTCTTTTCTGTTGATGTCAAAGCTGAGATTATCTGGCACCTTTCATGATCAGTACTACTTTGTGGTCACTGAACTTAACCAAAAATGAGGTTGGGGCCTGACATCTGTAATTAATATAACATTAAACAGTGCCCAGGAAAAGGTTTTGCATCAACTGCTGATTCATGCAGCTTTCCTGGAGAATCTGCATCACATTTCCCTTCCTATCAGTGCCCCTGGCTGGTGTTTTCAAAGCAATCCACACAGGAAACAGAAGCTTAATTAAAAAAGAAATTAAGCCATAGTTCTCTTTCCTGGGGATTAAAAGTGGTATTCACTAACAAGAGAAATCAGAGCTTCATGCCAAGGTACCAAACGTATTAGATTTGTACCTGTGTGTGGTGGAACTGAGCATGTGGTTTTCTTCTCTCTGGTTATTCTAAGTTTCAGAAGCCTGGGGAACATTTCTCCAGAAAGTTATGAGACATTTTGTTTCTAAATAGCATTCTTCATTGCCCGTGTTTTTGATCATGTCACAGCTGACCTTTAAAAGCCTTCTGTCTGGGGAAACATTTCAAAACTATTTGGAAGCTTCCAACTTGTTGCTGCTTGCCTGCCAAGCAGTTTCTATGAAGAATGCAAGAAAATCAAACCTCTGGGAGCTCACCCTAGTCACGAGCTGAACTTGTGAACCCATCTCCTTGTCCCATGATCCAGATAATTGCTCTAGAATTGCTGGGCTTAAGGATCCAGAAAGCTGTGTCTGCTGAAGAAGAACGACTAAGATTTTGTGAAGAAGAAAAAAACATTCACATTTCACATATCTGAAAAATGGAACTTAGCAGATTAGTCAGTCCCTCTCTCAGAGTTCCTTAGTCTGGATGTAGCGGGGCTGCCCAGCCATGTTTGAGTGCCTGTGTGCTGCAGGTTTTTGGTTCCATGAGCTGTGCAGGAACAGCTCAGGCTCCCTGACATTCTGCCTGCCCTTCTGCAGGATAAAGCTGCAGACAAGGCACACCTTTGTCCTTCAGCCCTCTCTGTGTGGTTGGCCAAGCCATTCTGCTGCTGCTGCCCAGCCCAGTTGTCTGATGATGTTTGACCCATCAAAGGTCTTTGACCATTACGTGAGTAACCCAAACTGCCTTAGAATTATAGAATCATAGAATGGTTTGGGTTGACAGGGGCCTTTAAAGGTCATCTAGTCCAACTCCCCTGCAATGAGCAGGGACATCTTCAACTAGATCAGATTGCTCAGAGCCCCGTCTAACCTGACCTTGAATGTTTCCAGGGGTGGGGCATCTACAACCTCTCTGGGCAACCTGTTCCAGTGTTTCACCACCCTCATTGTAAAAAATTTCTTCCTTATAGCTAGTCTGAATCTACCCTCTTTTAGTTGAAAACCATTACCCGTTGTCCTATTGCTACAGGCCCTATTAAAAAGTCTGTCCCCATCTTTCTTATAAGCCCCCTTCATATATTGAAAAGGCTGCAATAACGTCTCCCCCGAGCCTTCTCTTCTCCAGGCTAAGCAACCCCAACTCTCAGCCTTTCCTCATAGGAGAGATGTTCCATCCCTCTGATCATTTTTGTGGCCCTCCTCTGGACCTGCTCCAACAGGTCCGTGTCTTTCTTGCACTGGGGACCCCAGAGCGGGATGCAGTGCTCCAGGTGGGGTCTCACTAGAGCAGAGTAGATGGGCACAATCACCTCCCTCAACCTCCTGGCCATGCTTCTTTTTATGCCCCCCAGGATACCTTCTTAAAATACAGGTCATGTGTGACCAGAGGAAGACAGAGCAGCTCAGAAGACAAAAGAGGTGAGAAAGACATGTTGCAGAGGTGGTTGCACTGGAGTCCATCCAGAGAAATGGCACTTGTGAGGAGGGCGTGTGTCCGTCCAAGCCTTTCTGTGTGCACCAGCTCTCCCTCCCCTGTGGGAAGACCTGTCTGGCAGGCCAGGCTGTAGGTTGAGCCAGGGCATCTCTCTGAATCTCCCCTGTAGAGTGCCTGCCTTTGTGTGCTTAAGAAGGGCACATCCTGCCTGTTTATAGCTCACCCTGACGCTTTTGCTAATAGCTGGCTTCTTAAGTGTGGACAGCAAACCAGGTCAAGAGACAGCGCTGAGAAGCTCCAAAGCCTGCCGTACAGGCACCCCACACTAAGCTGTTTTTAAGGAAACACTTTCAGATCCCTTAGCAAGGAATGGACAAATGAGCCTATGAAGCAGAAAAGCTCAAATACACGAGAGCCAAACTACAGTCCACAATTTGCCCTTGAAACTTCTGTGTTCCTTCTTACATCTTTGACAATGTGTTTCAATGACAGACAGCTCAAAAAGGAATGCACAATTTTTTTCTGTGCTAGAAGGCAAAAAGGAGAGAGTGTGACAAGAGAAACACTTCTGTTAATGATATAACTGATCAGAAAACATTTCTCCCTGAAGGTTCAAACTCACTCAAATTGTGCAGACAGGTAGCATAATATTCTGCTACATGTTCTAATTCTACTTAGAGTAGCAATTGCTTCTTAAAGTGTTACAGACAAATGATACATATTATATCCCCTTTCTGGTTCCCTTCAGCGTAAAGGTCAGTGCGTTAAACCTTTTGAAGCCATCAGAAATCATGTTCAACCACCTAGTGCATGGGCAGAACATGCTGTGGTTATGTGTCACAGTTTTTGGCGGATCACATTTTTTGTTAGCTATGTCTCTCCCTGTCCCAGATCACAGGTAAATGGATGGCAAGTCTGAAATATTTGCTTTGAGGGTCTGGCGTTGCTTTTTAGCTTTTTTTTTTTTTTGCTTCCGACTGAAGCTTTTAGGGCTGGTTTCACCACCTGAGCATACAAAGCAGCACAGGGGGTCAGGCAGCAGCTTGTGCAGCTCCACA
This sequence comes from Fregata magnificens, assembly GCA_013389945.1. Classification (NCBI taxonomy): domain Eukaryota; kingdom Metazoa; phylum Chordata; class Aves; order Suliformes; family Fregatidae; genus Fregata; species Fregata magnificens. The sequence continues at coordinate 41,916 of WAAD01021479.1, read as the reverse complement.
AGCAGCAGGGCCACTTGTTGGCAGGGCCACATTCCGCTCCTCCCAAGGTTAAGGGGAAACAGCAGGAAGAGAAATCTTCCCCTGGAGTGCCAGGAGTGCCAGGGTACCCTGAGCCCTTTGTACTGTAGTCCCAGATCACAGCAGAATGATAGGACTGGCTGAAGGGTGATAAACAGACCTGGAGTCGTGGGGACATCCCTGCGATGCCGGAATTGAGAACTGATGGGTGATTTCAAACTACCTGGCCTCACATGGGCTGACTGAGGCAGATTCCAATATGACTGGTTAAATAACACTGCTTTCAAAGAAAATATTTCTCTCTCAGAGAAGAAAGATCACAGCTCGGGAATGCTAACTTTGGTGATGAAAAGCTCGTCTGCACACACAAGAGGCCCAAGCCACGGGAGATCCCCAGTGACACCCTCAGAGCCATGAGTCCCTGCCCAGCTCCTCCCAGTCCCAGGGGAGCTCAGCTCCATGGGCTGGGGACACCCGCCCTCTCCCAAGCACCTCACAGACCCAGGAGTCGTTGCCAGGGGTATGGGACATGCTACGGGGTGCAGGGGAAGAGCATTCCAGGATTGCATAAGGCTTATTACAGGACACCCAGGGGAGGAACCGAATGTGGGGAAATGCAGGCATCTACATGGTTTGGGGAGAACAAACATGGGAAAACAGAGGGATAAGGAGATAAGAAGGGCTGGCAGCATGTAAACAGTTTTCTGGTCAGGGTGCTTGTCTGGCCATGCCCTGCGCTAGGTCAGTGCAGTCTGTCCTGCTGGCTTATTCAACTCCACTTCTAGCGGTTTTCCTGAGGGACTCTCTACAGTGTGCATGTGTTTTCATGGTGGTCTCAGGCCAGAAAGGGGAGCAGGTTGAGGCTGCTTGTGCTGTCTGCATTTGAGTGAGCGCCTAGGGTGTCGCCTGCGTTGACGTGTATGGCCAGCTGTGTATATATGTGTACCTGTGTGCTGTTAGGGTGTGCATGTGTGTGCATGCTCTTTCTGGTAATACCTGCTCAGCCTTGCTTCTGGCTGGGCCTAGGTGCAGCAGCCTCATTTCTCGGGCTGCCAGATCTGGCCTTCCCTGACAGGGAGCAGTTAAATGATTTCTTCACTGCAAGCCAGTTCCAGCAGTCTGGCAGAAGCACATAGGGGAGGCTGGAGCATTGCCACTAGCCCCCCCCATGCTGCAGCTTGAGGCTGCTGTGCTGGTCTCTTTCCAGCTCTGGGGAGCAACCACCACACATACAGCTTTAGGCTTTCAGAGAAGAGCCAGAGGTGGCCTGAGTATTGCATGTGGAGGTGACAGAACAAGCAGAAGAACCCCTTGTCAGAGGTGTGCTCCCTCTGGGAGGAGCAAACTCAGCTCTGCTGCCTGAGCGCTAACTTGTCTGCCAATGCAGGCAGTGAGAAAAGGGCTGGACTAAAGCCACATTGTCATACGCTGAGGTGCCATCACTGAGACTGGGCTGGCAGGCTGCTGGCCTGGGGATGCATGGTGGGATGGTGACCTCTGATGTTAAAGGAAATCCTACCACAGAAAACCAGCCTGTCATTTTCTGTGTCACAGTCTGGCCCCTGAGGTGCCACACCCCAGGTGTCCAGACATGTGGCAAGCATGCAAGAGCCCCAGGGCAGAGGCCAGACCAGTGCTGTGAGTGAGCACTGTCCTGTTGCTCCTTCTTTTCCTGCTACACATCAGGCACTGTCCTCCTGCCCCAGGTCTCCACCAAGCAGGATGTAGCTGGTGAAGCTGCTGGCGAGATACGACCCACAGCAAAGGGGAGCAGGGAGCTGGGTAGAAGCACAACACTGCTGTGAAGCGGGAGACTTCCAGCCCAAGGTGCCCTAAGGACTCAGCCATTCATGTGGTTGGCACTGTCTCCTCAGACTGCGTCTCTCTGGGCTCCACTGTGCCTTTTCATTGTGCCCACAGCAATGCAGAGGTGAGGTGAGGGCATGAGTCTTCCTGCCCTGGAGTTGTTCTGCTGTGTTTTAATGGCACTATGTGGATTTACATTGCTGGAGTGTCTGCTCTGTGTGGTTTTGCCCCTTTTTATCACCCAGTTTACATAAGCCCCAGGATACCTTGCGGGCCTGAACACTGCCTTATTTCTTGTCACTTGCTCTGCAAAAAAATAACATCTCTCCCACAGTCCTAGTGTCAGCTAAGGATGTCACTCTCCCCAGCAGTACTATGCTGAATGTACCCCTGCACGAGAATCTACGCAGTCTCCTACCTTGTTCCTAGAAGAGGTCAGTGTGATGTATTTTTAAAAATCTTCCTCTGCTTAAGCTCCTTGCCATTTTGTTTCCCCTTTGGATTAGCCATCCAGTTGACAGCTCTGCTACAGCACAGTGTGAGAAAGAGTAGGTGCAGTTTCCATTCTGGAGTCTGTCATTCAATGAAGTTATCTGTGCCAGAGAGTCTTCCCCCTTGTACAGTCACCAAGAGATCTGCTGGAAAGGTGTGACTGGCCCTCCTGATTTCCTGGCCCTAAGTAGCTGCCATTTGCTGAAATCCATGCCAGAGCTTCTGGCTGGAATTAGTTGAAAGGAAAAGCCTCCAGACCTGGTGATGTCAGAGACAGAGCTCTAACTGTGTATAGTCAGGTGCCTATCTTGCAGACTTTTTCTCTCCAGTGAGATGAGGGTGATGTTACCTGGCTCAGAACTGAGGAGAGGGGATGAATGGATGGAAGACCATGCCATCTCTCCGTGTCTGTTACTGTAGCCCTGGACAGTATGACTACTGAGTGAGCAATGGGCACTGATCTTGCAGTACAGCTGCTCCAGACACCATGTACAACAGCTGCATTTAGCTGCACACCATTTGAGTAGACAAACTTGCTGGAAACCTGCAGAATCCTATATAACAGCCCTTGTCTTCTTTCCTGACCATCACACCAGAGGCTGCAGATCCAGGCTGGAAAACACAAGAAATAAAGAGGAAAGCTGTTCACTAGTGACCGTCCGAAAGAAAACAGCCTGTGGACTGAAATGACAGACCAAGCTTCACAGGCAATACTGCCAGGGCAGTCCTGTTTGGGAGGGTCTGCCAGAGCATTCTCCTTTATGTGGAAAACCTGCCTTGCATTAAATGAACCAGCCTAAGCCAGCCTAACTCAGACACTCTTTGCCCTGGTTCAGCCTGGGTTAGATACCCGTATCTTCTCAGGTGCCTGTGCAGCACTGCCTGCAGTAGATGCATCAGTCCTAGACTCAACAGACATCTGGTCTTTAGCCACATCTGATTTTAGATGAGCTGAACCGAAAGCAGTGAGTATGGATGCTCCAGCTGCAAGGCGCTGGAAAGCCAATGCACTGAGCATCAGACTCCAACAGCAAGGGCCATGCACACTATTTGTGCACCCATGCACTAGGAGAGATGGCATTGCCCTCCACACGAGGCTTAAGAAGCTGGGAGGCATCAGTGGGGTGGGTGGGAACCATCCCTTCAGCTTTAATTGGCAGTCACATTAATTTGCTTTTTGGGCTGGTTTGATGAAGCCCAGAAAACGTACCTTTGCACAATCTGACCGACTGTGTGGAGCGCATAGAGAGACACTACAGAATGGCAAGCTGAAATTTATTGGCCAGACAAAGAGAAAGTCTTTTTGTTTGCACAAAGGGAAATGCTGCCGTTAGTGTATGTATCAATATTGATTCTTTTGATGGGTTGAAAGGGTCAACATGGTAGGTAGCACCAAGGCTCCAGCACTATCTACTTTGCCTCCCCCTAGTGCTTCTGCAAGTCTTCCCCTGGGCCTCTAAAATGCCTTTGATATGCATCAGTGATAAACGTCCTGATCCAACTCCAGAAGTGGAGGTTTCTGGCACTTCTTAGGATCTTACTGGTAGATGCTCAAGGGGCCAAGGCAGGCTAATGCTGCCTTGTCTAAGGGAAAGGCATGCTGTTCTTTCAGCTGGCTGATGAGCCATCTCCAGAATGTGGGAGCAGGCCTGGAGAAACACCCCGGAACAGTGTATGGAGGACCACTTCACAAAACATCTTCACTGAGGAGGATCAAGCCATCTTGGTGACTTCCTTTCCCCCACAAACCTGCCTGAGGTCTCAAAAAAGGCGATCAGGGCAGATTTAATCTCTGGGCACTGTTTCTTGCCTGCCCTCTGTACTAGCTGTGTCTTAGCCCAGCACCAGTGCCAGCATTTCATGAGAGGGGGAGAACCCCTGGGGCAAGAAGTCCAAGTTTTCACTAGCATGTCCTAGCTCAGGTGCCCAGCCAGCCCTGCCCAGCCAGCCCCTCTTCTCTGCATTCCCACCCAGCATACAGCCCTGCCACTTTCAGCTGGAGTCTCTGTTCCTTGGCCCGTAGAGCTTGTTTGCACCTAGCTCCTGCAGTTTCCACCCACAGCAATGGCAAGAAGAAACCAGAACCAAAGCTCCTCACTCAGGCACAAACAAGTCATCCGAATCACAGGCACAAGGGAATGTTGCTTTCTTTATTGTGCATGCAGGCAGATGCCTGGACCTGGGCTTGCTTCTTGGTGATTTTGCCATTGGGGTTAGGAGGCAGCCAGACCATGCCTGTCCTCGGTACATGAAATGCACCTTGGCTTATGTGGACCTTAACTGGTTGACATGTGGAGTGAACCGGTTTCCTTGCTATGTTGGTATGTAAACCAATGCAAATTCATATTCTGTGTCACCTTGTCAATCTTTTCTCAGCAAGGCTAGAAAAAGCTGAACCTGTTTTTAAACAATGCTAGGAAGTGATAGGTAGCTGCCAAAGCCATCATGCCTAAAAGACGCATCTACATGGTAATACTGGGAAGGTCAATCCATTCACCTGAGTGTTCTCAAGTCTGTTGGGGAAAGCAATGTGCCTTCCCCTTCATCCTCCTGACCAAGACAGTAGGTTTGATATGCATACTATGGCCAAAACAACAGGTTTGGTTTAAAATTCTGCTCTAGTAATGGTGATCACACACAGGGCAGCTTGGCTGCTTCCTCCATGCAGCACTGGTCACAACACTTGTGTGCCTTGTTATTCCCTTTTACTGTTTTTTGACCCTCCTTTTCACAATTCTTGTACTTCCTTTGTCTGTCCCAATCTCCTCCCAAAGGAACAACTGGCTTCTAACTACTTTTTCCCCATGGGTATCACAGGTTTTTTTTTTTTTAACATCTGTGTCCAGTTTCATATTTATGATACCGTTACCTAGGTAATCTTGGCATTATGTGCTATTACTGACATAGTTACTGAGGAACTGCTGGCCTTGCCCAAAAGGACCCCAGTGCTTCTCTCCAGTTATCTGTGAAGTCTGGCCTTTCCCCACATCACTGTCCCATAACCACTTGGGAGATCCAGCTGTCCCTTCTGGCATTATCTGCAACTTTTGCCAGCTTTTCACACTGTTACCTGCCATATGCAGCCATTTCACATACCATGTTGTGCAGTCATCCATGTTCTCTTCAGACACCTTAACCTCAAGCCAGTGCCCAGTCAGTGGTTAGTAATCTGCCTGTAGCCCCAGGAAATGAAAGGTAAAATTCTCATGCAACTACAGGACTGAGTAAAACTAAGGGTGTGGTATGACCTGTCAAAATTGCACAGTCTGGAGGTTTGAGGGAATTCTGGAAAATTGCCACAAACATTTCAAGGACAGCTCAGGAAGTTGTTCATGCTGCTGTCAAAACCCAAAGCCAATGCCTTCTGTTCCTTGCCAGTCGCTCCACACCTGAAGTCTCCTGCCTACCCAATGTGGATGTCTCCCAAAGGAAATGTTTCTCATCCCCCCATCTCACAAAAGGACAAGGAGAGTGGGGTGGCTCCAGTGAAACAACTTGTGGCAACAACTTTCCAGTCAATGTCCTGGCAGAGTCCTCACTCACATTGCTCCTTAACAGCATTTTTTTGTCTTCTCCTTGCTCCAGTTTCTTTTCAAAACTGTGTCATGTTTGATTCAGCTTTGCCCAGATTTGCCCAAGTTCCTTTATCTTCTCCAGAGCAATGCTTGGGAAAACAGCATCAGTTCTGCTTTTCAAATACAAACCAAGACTGGGAGGACCAACAGTCTTGAAATGTAGGATGAGACTCCTTGCTTTTCTGCCAAGATGGGCTTGGGAACTGCCAATCTGTTTCTGCTAGCAAAGATCAGACAGACCCACCATTCAGAGTGAAACCTCGAGATTTCCTGGAAGCCAGCAGAACAAGGCTAGTTTATGTCAGCTGCAGATCTGGGCAGCTCTATTTTATTTTCCTCCAGGGCCTTGCTGTAAAGCTCTCAGGAGGGCAGTCTTACAACTTCTGTGACCAGAAGAGGTTGCCCCTTCATTTGCACTGGGCATCCGGATTGAATGCCCTGCGAATGTGCTGGGAGTAGGGTGGTCTGGGAACACTCCTCCTTGGCCACCCTTTGCAAAGTCAGGGAGGGCCCTTGAGGTAGGAGAGAAAGGCAGGAAAGCTCCCCCAGCGAGTGGGAGATGCAATTAGCCACGTTAATCGCTAGCACAATGAAAGCAGCTTCTCTGTAATTGGTTTTGCCTCAGGTCATAGGCAGTTTAGCTGAGAGAAATCTGTTCTGTTGAATTATCTGCCTGCTGTGCATTGCATAGGCAGAGCAGGGTGGGCTGCGGAACCCAGATGTCTTATGAGGGTGGTGGGGAGAGCCACAAGACACTGCCTGCTTGCTTGATTCCCTCCAGCTACCACTAGCACCTGTGTCCATCTCTGACAGTATTCCTGGCAGCTGAGGAGTGCTTCTGAAAGTATTGCTGGCTGCCTGCCACGGGCAGGAAATGTAGTGCTTGGCTGGCTGAAGCCTGTATGGTGCAGATGGAGCTCAAGAGTGAGGACTGAGGGCTGCGTACACAGTTCTCTGGGCGAGCCTGGTCTCAGGCCTGAACCAGCTCCTATCCCTAAAAAAAAGGCACAATTCAAGTCAGCATTCGCAGTCATCCATTATCCTGACTGAAATTCATCCACGGCCCAGCTTCCCATGACCTCCAGTTCCCGGAGGGGAGGCTTGGTGGTTGGCAAGGGGCCTCTCCAAAGCTAGGATCCCTGGCCCTTTTTGTCTCTTTGTACCTGTTAAATATTACTAGCCTCCAACAGTCTCCTTGGACTTGTTTGGGAAAAGGCCTTTGTACAAGACCTTGCACAATGGAGTTCTGTGTTGGGGTGAAGGCTACTATGTACTAAACAAAGTCAGTGACAAGCTGAAGCAATAACAAACTCTGCAGATCAGCAGTGGTACCAAAGACAGTGGTGCATAATTCAGGAGACAGTGTGTGATTCAGGAAAGCTAGCAGAGCCAGATGCACATTGACTTAGTGTCACATGAATTCTTTACCGCAATTAGAGAAAAACAGGTATCTACTAAATCCCATTGTAAATAGATGACCCAGAAAAAAGGCACTTGGAAGAGTTCAGAGGGGCCAGCAAGGCAACCTCTGCTCCTGCCCAGTGCTGCTATAACCCTCTCTCCCCAGTGATCAAGCATATTGAGACTAGTTTGCTCTTCAGGACTGTGTTCTCATGCACACCTCACACAGTAGTACCACGCAGACTGGTAAACCAGTGGGGTTTGCAGCAGGGGATGTGATGACACGGCCAGAGCAGATGAGTTTGGGGCTGTCATGCTGTGACATGCTTTGAAGTGTTATGAGGTGTAATCCACAAAAGCAGGCTCTGCTTCATCTGTGTCTATCTCCACATCCCGTATGATACATTCCCATTCCCAAGACAAGCATCTGGTACCCATTGTTCAGACGTTAACTCCTGCTCCTCAGGACCATCATTAGTCACAGACCTTGACCGTAACAGATGTTCCAAGCACTATTACTTGCAACAGAGTTGACAGGCATAGTACGGTTTCTCTGTGCCTTACTATGTAGGGATGTTCTACGCCTGCTCCCTACTCTCTGCCTTCTAAGGGAAGGCACTTGGGTGAGGAGAGAGGGTCCTGGTAGTCTGCATGACTGTCCTCCATGACAGCTACACTTAAGCAGGAAAACACCTGTTCCATGCACTCATGCCAGTGTGCTGCCTGCAGAAAGGCTCCCCGCGTTCACACTCACAGGGCAACCGGACCAGGCAGCCTCTAGGCTGCTCTGCTGCAGTCTTAACCTCAAGGCGGAAAGCTGCCTTCCAGCCCTGGACAAGCGGTGACTCAGGTGGCACAGGCCCATCACAGACCCATCTCTGCCCTCTTCACCATGACCACCATCTGCAACCTGACAGGAGCAAAAGAGGCACACACTGCTGGTAACAGGACCAAAGAAAATCTGCAGGGACCCCCTGAGCTCCCTCTGCCCCGGTCAG